>CM076581.1:1209729435-1209818269 GCA_034641835.2 Pinus albicaulis
AGTGTTATAGCATCATTTTTCACCCTCAGGTGATTCATGATTGGCTTTATGGCTTTGGGCACCCATTCCTACAGACTTGAATAATTTATCAAAACAACGGAAAGCAAACTTATTGCTGGTTTGCTCGTATTTTCCGTGTATATTACCCAGTCCACACACTTTTCTCTCCGCATGCCATTAAAACCATTAAAAACATATAATTGGATCCTAGAAATCGCTGAGGTTACTCCAACCTCCTGTAATCCAATCAAAGACATGTCAACCTGTTTTCAACCTGATCGAACTACTTTCTGAGGGAGTATAAAAGCCCCCAGTGCATGGCTCTGAGTGAGAGAGAAATTTTATAGACATTACACTGTTGGAATCCCGCCTAAGTCTGATTCCCCGTGCCTCCCGCACTTTCCGTATTTACACAGAAACCTCATTTTTTGGAGATGTTCAACTATTTATATGCCATCTCATGCATATCTTTGAGAGGCTTCGGCGAGGAAAGAAGTGGACGAATCCAGACGACGGTCTGGTCGAAGATCGTGGAAGGATTCAGGTGATCTCTCCACTCTTTATTTCTGTACATGTTGTTCATAATAATGAAGAACTGTCTTGTTCCTGAACTTCTGTGTTAGTATCTATTTGTATATGTGGAAAGATTGATTATTAAGCAGTTATTATCATTTATATCATATTTCACATGGATTACACTAACGTTTAGGAGAAATATATGCTGTACAACTAGGTTTCCGTGCACGTTCTTTCTTGTTCTCCAGGTTGAAGGAGGAAGAAAGGTCAGTTTGAAACTCCTGCGGATTCAGACCAAACGTAGGGACTGCCGTGAGTCGTTATTATCACACCTAGTTTTCCATTCATATGTTGTATGTGAGTCTTTCCTGAATGTATTATTTGCTTCTGTGAGGTTTTAATTCAACAAACCTCTAGGCTAATTTTACCCGAAACAGAACTAGCAACTCCGCTGGGGATCGCATTCTTGTGATTCCCCTGTTGGGTGGTTTCAGCTGTTTGATAGGTTTCCAACAGTTTTAACTTTTATTTCCAGTCCAGTTTACTCTTTCTCAATCAGTCTGAAGTCCTGGTTCCTTATCCAAGCTTGATCCTTTTTATTTTTTATTATTTACCTTTGCATACGCAGGTTTGTCTGTACACAGACACGTATACACGCAGTTTTTGTTAAAGGGAGTCGCGTATACGCGGGTTTCCTTTAGCACAGTGGCGTATGCACGCTTGTTATCAAACTTTCAAGTAGCGTATACCTGGGTAGATTTTGAAATTTTGGATTTCTTGGCTTTTTAGTCCTGTCTGTCTGTGGAGACCTGTTCTTGCAGTGTCTTTGTACCCTCTGGATTGTGTGGAAAGTGGTCTTTGGTCTTTTCTCTCTCTTGTTTGATTGAAAACTAGCTTATTTGGCAAAGTCTTGTTTCTTGTGCTGGCATTTCTGGTTCGAGTACCAAGATCTCTTTCTGGGGATTCTTGGCTGTTCTGCTTTATCAGAACAGAGAGCTTCTGCTCGTTTACTCTTTCCTACCTTTGTGTTTTTCTTTGCACTTCGATTTTTTCCCATTTCTTGGTTGGTTTTCTTGAGTTCAGTCGACTAGGTCTTGTTGCAATTTTTGAAGAGTCTTTCTTGGTTTTTTGAAGTTTTTGTTTGTTGCAAGGTTGTACTATTCTTATAGGCTGAGTGACTGAGTTTCTTATCTTCTGGTGCTCATATAAATCTTGCTACTAGTTAGCCCTATAAGATTTGGAGCGTTTTTGAAGTTTTTGCTTGAAATTCAGTGTTGTTTGGCTTGGGACTTGATAGTTTTTCTTGGTCTTTTCGAACTCTTCTTTTATAAAACTCAAAAGCTCAAATTTTTCTTTGCTTTGTTGTTTGCTTTTGTTTTTGTATTTTTTTTTCGTTTCATTATATCTTTTGAAGCTTTGTTGAGGTTTCTTGCCTTTGGATTTTGACTTGATTTTGGAAAGGAGCTGTCATTGATTTCTTCCTCTTGTTTTCAAGCAATTTTGGTGTCTTTATATTAAGAGTTTCTTATTGTGGGTACTAGCTTTCTGAACAACCAAAAAGAGATAAAACTAAAGGATCTTTGGGAAATTTCTCTCTACTTTAGGAGATTTTTCATCTTAGAATTTGCATGCTTTTAGTGATTTGCATTAGGTGCACTTAAGCATTTAGTCATTTTCATACTTTTTGCGAGTGTGAGTTTGTTATCTGAAAAGAAAAATAAAGTTTTTTAATCTCGTAGAACTTGTGTAGAAGTTGCTTTTCATCAAAAGACAAATACTGCATTTACATGTAGTTTGGTTTTTATTAATTTCTTTTCTGCGTCAAAACACCATAAGTTTCATTTCCGTATCCCTTTGACTTAACATAATAGTCGATTAAAATAAGCGATATAATTTAAAATCAACTAGCAAGTTTTCTAAGTGTCATACACCAACTAGCTAGGTTGTAGGGCCTTGGATTAGGTGAGTGGAGAGTTAACTCTCCAAGGCCGCTCAAACAAAACATAGAAGTTGATTAATTGAGCGAAATCCAACTCCGTTAGGTGGATCGGGAAAGCTCTCCTCCAGAGAGTCAAGCGCGAGGGGAAGTGAAGGTTGAGAAGAGGGATACCCCCCCTCCGATTAGCTGAATCTGACCTCAAGACCGTTCCGCCCAGCTTCTGATACGGATTGGTGTCCATAGTTGCCACTCCTAGGTTCCACACAGGTGACTGCGAGGGGGAATACCCGTGGTACCTGAGGCAGACGTCGCATCACTTTCAGCAGTACTTCTGGGGGGTGCCCTTGCGAAGCTTGGGTGCTTGAGCTGGCAAAGGCTGTCGTTAGGAGGTCAGCGTAACTGTTTCTGATACCTTCGCTAGTAGGCCTGGGCCGTAATTATCCCAGACTGCTTTCGGGAGGTCCTATATTTCGCTTTCTTGTATTTTGGTGTCCGGTCCTCATCACCCGGAGCGGAAATACCTGAAGGCTGTTTGCTTGATTGTATCTCAGGGATTTTTTTTTTTTTTTTGTAGTGAGTGCTCTTTGCTCCTAGCTTGCCTAGATTTATACTTTTTGAGTCTAATTAAAATCTGTTAAAGTGGCTGATCAAGTGCCTTGTCGATCGAGGAGAATCCGGGGGTTATCTCCCGAGAGTTCAGCGCCTTCTTCAAGAAGGCGTAGGAGTGATTTAGCAGGTGGTTACCACCCTGTGGTGTTTGACGCAGTGGAGAGAGATCCTCCACAAGGGTCTGAAGGTTTCATAGCTGATTCTGGTGTTGGTTCCGAGAGGAGCGCTCCGCTCACCTCGCGAGTATTATTTCCGCAGGAAGAAGAAGTACAGGTAGAGGAAGTGTTTGAACCCTCAGATTCACTTCCATCTCCTCTTCCTCCTGATTATCCATTCGTTGTTGAATACATCGGACCCGAGTCAGAGAGACCGGAAGATCCTCCTTATTATACATACCTTTCGATGGCCACGACTAGGATCGTGGCTTCTGCTGTGAGCGCTGCAGGCATTCAGACTCCTGCTTCTGTTGAAGGAGGGGGCACTATTGCTATATCTTCGATTGCCTCTAGTGCTGCTGTGTTTGGCTCTGGTTTCACCCAAGCACATGCTTCTCAATCTGGTCCCTTCTGTTTTGGAATTCCCACTAGTGGGATTCCTTCTTTTTCCTTCTCCGCTGCTATCGCTGGATCTACACCCATGTCTTCCATGGCTAGTAGATCAGTTTCTTTTCAAGGGTTCCCCTTCAGAACTGGACATATTCCTAGTTCGAATCCTTCTTTAGGGTCCTTTCCTTTTACTTCTCAGACCCAGAGTTTCAACCCTTGGTCTGGAGGTCAAAGTTCAACTACTTTTACAGGTTGGAACCCTGTATCCACTAATAAGAGCGCCATTGATCAAATGATACTGGTCAAGTGAATGCCTTCTTTCCCTTCGTCGGTGCTTATCAGATCGTTCTCTCTGTATCAGTCTGAACCCCTCATCGTGGCTTCATTTATACGTCTCAAAGGTGGGGAACTGTCCTGTCCTTTGGTAACTTGGGGTGGAGTGTATGCTCTTTGCTGTTGTGTTCTTCTCAAAATCCGGTGCCTCATCAAATCCAGGGTATTCTTTTCAGAATGTTGGGAATTCATCCCACTAAGATGAACTGTGTTCCTCGAGCACTTTTCTTAAACTAAACCTGCTGACTGCTGAAATTGACGAATGATCCGATTCGGTACAGTCCGGGGTGGCCTTCGGTCTCGACCAAACTACCTTCAGACATTCCAAAGTTTGAAGGCAAGAATGGAGAGGATCTGGCTGATCACATCACCACATTCCATTTATGGTGTTCTTCTAACTCCCTGATCGATGATTCGATTAGGTTGAGATTGTTTCAACACACCCTAACTGGAAACGTTGCCAAATGGTATATTGAGCTAACTGGGGGCAGTTTTTCTACATTTGGAGAACTGGTTGTTACATTTCTAAACCATTTCCAGTTGCCTATCCGATATGACGCTGGGACTGAACTCCTAGCTAATTTTAAGCAGGACGACGCAACCCACATTTCTGATCACATTCAGGAATGGAGGAGAAGGAAGAGGCTTATTAAAGCTCATATTCCAGAGAATTCTTGGAATGTTTTGGCCTCAAGTAGCCTCAATTTGACCAAAGCATTTTCATCTCACTGTGTATTTTCTGAGAGCAGGCTATTTTTAGCCGTTAGGCCGGAATCGACTATTCTCACCGGGGTCCTTCACAAGTATCTGCCCAATGCTCCTCGCTCCAAATTAGATTTATCTAAAACTAAGCCCGGTCCTCATGGTGACGGACTGCCTGGCCGGACGACAGTGGTATTACTTAGCTCACATCGAACTTCCCAATAATTGTTCTTGTGTAATCAAGCCCTTTTCCGTCGCTCAGGCCCGCCGAGTCATCGCTCAATCTTTGTGTCCAAATGCCGAAGCTTCATCCCAAAGGAAATCAACAATCCGAAGGGAAGAAGAAGGGACGAAATAATAAGAAAAAGGGCAAGAATGGAAGCATATGGCGAGAAACGAACTCGGGTATGCTCATGTGAGGGTGGGGGTCAAAAGGATAAAGAGAGTGGAGCTCATGCAAGTCAGAAGCCGGGAGACCATCCTTTGCCACACCTTTGCCCTAAAATTGATGCGCAACGCTTAGCTCAAGCAGGTTTTCAGTTCCTGCCATGTTGACAACCATTTTCCCCATGTTGTCACAGTTGCTGGCGTGAATCGAATCCTAGGCTTCCGGGGCACCCAGGAAGGGGAAATTCCATCGAACATATTCATGATGAGTGCTCACGCGGATATCGCTACGAGATCTCGTGATTATGGCGGAGAAGAGTCTTCGAAAGCTAAGGATACTCCTGATGCTACTGAGCCGCTTCACATTACAAAGCCTACTGTTGAGTCTATGCCTCGGATGCCCAAAGCATCTACTAAGCGGTCGACGATTAATCCAAATGCTAGGGCTGCCCAGAACTACTCTATTGTGGAAGATCTGGCGCAGAGTCCTTGTGCTATGTCGGCTTTAGAGGTACTCTAGTCTTGTTCGGCTCAGCGCAGTGCTTTGCTCACTGCCATTGGGGCTATTGATCCAAAAAATTCTCTTCTGATTACTTTTGACATGTCTAATTTTAAGAAGAGACTCCCCCATCATATGGATTTTCATATTAAATCATCGTACCGGAAGTGCAACATCTTTCGGACGGTTGTTGATGAGGGTGCTTCCACATGCGTGATGTCTCTCACATGTTGGAAGACGATTGGATCTCCCAAAGCTGTTCCATCTACCACTCTTCTGACTGCGTTTGATGGTCATTCTCACAGATCGCATGGTATTGTCCCAGCTTTGCCTATCTGTGTTGGGGGAAAAACTGTGAATATAGAGGTTGAGGTAGTGGATGCAAGCTTGGACTACAACCTTTTGTTGGGGAGAAACTGGATTTATGAGATGGATGCCATTGCATCCTCATTATTTTGGATTATTTGTTTCCCCCACGAAGGGAGGATTGTTATAGTGGACCAACTGGACTGTCCTCTTGTAGACCCGAATGCGTCTACTGACTCATTTGTTCCAAAGTTGGATAATACTAAGGCGCCTGTCGAGAATTTAGGGGTTGGAATGTGTTCTTCCTTGATGGGTACTTTCGATATTCCTCCTCCTACGGTGCATATAAATGCAATTTCATCCTCCAAGGCTCCTCATCGAAGAGATTTCTTTAGAACTCATTATTTTTCGGACCCTTGGACCTTACCTTCCCCTACTGCCACATTAGCGGAAGGTCAAGTGGGTGGAATGGCATTTCCAATGTCTGTAGCTGAGATTGCTTATCAGTCTATTATTGACTCTGTAGAATCTAGTTCAGCTCCTCTTTCACCGGAAGAGTTGGATGGAGATGTGGCTCCGGCTTGGACACTTAGTTCTTCTTCTGCCCAGGATTGCCTTGATACCACTCTCCATCCTAAGAGGCCATCCTGGAAGCTATGACTGGTATAGATAGACCGTGGGATGACTTGCATCATCGGTCTTACTTTTTACCTGATTTAAGCGAAGTTGAAACAAGTTTTCCAAGTCCTCAGTCTCCTGGTCCTGTTCACCCAGTCCTGAACCCTTTAGCACCAACATAGGTTTATGCCGAAGGGAACATGGCTGTGATTTCTCCTACTATCCCGGTGAACATTTCCAGGGATCCCAATATTATTGAGAATGTCTTCATAGGAGCTGAATGTTCTCGTGAAGAGATTCAGATTTACACCGAGCTCTTTAAAGAGTATAGGGATGTATTCGCTTGGTCTTATGAGGAAATGCCTGGTATAGATCCATCTATTGTCCAGCATGAGATCAAGACTTACGAAAACGCTAAGCTGGTGAGGCAAAAACTTCGTCCGGTCAATCCTAGGAAGGCAGCAACTATCAAAGTTGAGGTGGAGAAGCTGCTTAAGGTGGGATTCATTTTCCCTGTTCCTTTGACTGAATGGGTTTCAAATCCTGTTCCTGTAGATAAAAAACAAGGAACGATTTGAGTTTGCATTGATTTCAGAGACCTTAATAAAGCATGTCCTAAAGATAATTACCCCACACCATTTATCGATCAGATCATTGACGAGTGTGCCGGTAATGAGATTTTCTCCTTCATGGACGGTTTCTCCAGATATAATCAGATTACTATCCGTCCTGAAGATCAGCATAAGACTGCCTTTATTTGTCCCTGGGGTACATTTGCATACAAGAAGATGCCTTTTGGTCTTAAAAATGCTGGGGCTACGTTTCAGCAGGCCATGTCATATGCCTTCCACGACATCAAAAATATTATTGAGGCGTATTTAGATGATTTAGTTGCTCATTCTCGAAAGAGGATGGATCATCCTGCTCACCTCTGGCAAATATTTGAACGATGTCGTTTCTATAAGATTAGGTTGAATCCGAACAAGTGCATTTTCGCAGTTACATTCGGTCGGTTATTGGGATTCATTATGTCTAGGGAAGGGATTAGGGTAGATCCCTTCAAGGTGGAGGCAATACTTCGGTTGCCTCCCCTGTCCTCTATTCATCAACTTCAAAGTCTACAAGGAAAGTCTAATTTTCTTTGGAGATTTATCGTAAATTATGCTGAAGTTACCAAGGGATTTATGAGATTGTTGAAGAAGGGAGTTCCATTTCTTTGGGATGACTTCGCTCAACACTCCATCGATGCTTTGAAAAAAGCATTGACCTCTGCTCCTTTATTGAGTCCACCTGATTATAGCAGGGATTTCCTTTTGTATCTGGCAGCAATAGAATCTACCATTGGTATGGTTCTGGTTCAGGAGGATGATGCTCTTGCAGAGCATGTTATTTACTATCTTAGTCGAGGATTGGTAGGACCTGAACTCCGGTACACTCCGATAGAAAAGTTAGCTTTAGCAGCAGTTCATGTTGTGCAGCGACTCCGGCATTACATTATTCTACGAAAAACTTATGTTTCGGCAGCAACCAATCGATTTCAGTTTGTCCTCAATAGGCGAGTAATTGGGGGCAAATACAATAGATGGATTGTGATTTTGTAGGAATTTGATCTTGAGTTTATGTCTGCCAAGTCCAAGAAATCATTGGTTTTCGCAAAATTGATCTCCGAGTTGCCCTGTGGGGAGGAGATGATCTATGATGAATCCTTTCCGGATGAACATTTGTTTCTTATCTCTTCACAGGATCCTTGGTATGGAGATATCATTGTGTATCTTCAGACTGCGAAGTTTCCCTCTACTTTTTTGAAAGATGAGCGTCGTAAGTTGCGTCACTTGGCTAAGAATTACTTGATTATTGGTGATGCTTTATACCGTCGAGGGGTTGATTCAATCCTGAGACGCTGCTTAACTCTCAAAGAAGCTGAGGCTGTGCTGAATGATTGCCACAGTGGAGCTTGTGGTGGTCATTTATCTGGGCTTGCTACAGCCCAAAAGATCTTGCGTGTTGGGTACTTTTGGCCTTCGATTTTCAAGGATTGTATGGAGTCGGTCAAAAAGTGTCATCCGTGTCAAGTTTATACTCGAAAAATGCGCGCTCATCCAGCTCCTCTTTTTCCATTCATTACTGTCGGTCCCTTTACAAAGTGGGGTATTGATTATACTACTTGTAACCCGCCTTCGGCTAAAGGTCACAAGTACATTATTGTAGCAGTAGACTAGTTTACGAAGTGGGTCGAGGCTATGCCTACTTTTGGGAATGATGGTGAGACTGCAACTCTTTTTCTTTTCAACCAGGTTATGGCTCGTTTTGGTATTCCTAGAGAGATTGTCACTGATCATGGCAGTCATTTTCAGAATAGCATGATGGCTGAGTTGGCTCTTAAATTGGGTTTCTGGCAGGAGCATTCATCTCCGTATTATCCTCAAGCCAATGGGCAAGTGGAAGCCGTGAATAAATCCTTGAAGACAATTCTTCAAAGGAAAATTGATAAAGCTAGATCCAATTGACATATTATGCTATATCTTGCACTTTGGGCATACAGGACGTCAATGAAAACTGCGACTGGCTTTACTCCGTTTCAGCTAGTGCACGGGTTGGAATCCGTATTTCCCATTGAATGCGAGATTCCTTCTCTTAAATTAGCTGTTGAACTTCTTCCTGACACTTCTAGTCTTGAAGAACGACTCCTTCATCTGGAACATCTCGATGAGCAGCGTCGGGATGCTGCCACGATGAATGAAGTGCATAAAAACCGAGTTAAAGCTCAGTACGATAAGGCGGTCAAACCTAGGGTTTTTTCGGAAGGTGACCTTGTTTTGGTCTATGCCCAAGAAAAAGATGCCCTGGGGGCAGGAAAGTTTAAGTCTATGTGGTATGGCCCCTTCATCGTGAAAAAAGTCCTTAAGAAAGGAGCATATACCTTGGTTGATTTTGAAGGGAACGAGTTGCCGGAGCCCCGAAATGGGCTCTATTTGAAGAAGTATTATGCCTAGGCTTCGGCCTGGCATGTTGCTTTTGTATATAGTAGTTTTTTCTTTGTACATATCTGGTTGATTTTCGATCTATGATGGGATGGTGATGTTTTTGATCTGCTTTGGCAGGTTGTGTTGGATGTCATGAGTCATTTTGGTTTCGCCGATGGTGCTAGTAGACACACCCGGAACTTAGCTTCCGCGGCTTGGGTACTTTATTATCCATCCGGTCAGCTGTTAGTATCAAAAGGGGTCTGCATTGGTCCTGCTTCCAATAACATAGCAGAATACACTGCAGTTGTTTATCTACTCTCGGAGGCAATATCTTTGGGTGTTGATTTGTTGGTAGTTTTCTTGGACTCTCAGTTGGTGGTGTCACAGTTGAACAATACTTATCAGGTTCAAGATCCATTTTTACTCTGGTTGTTCTTGAGGGTACGTCTGTTACAAAGATCATTTCAATTTTTAACTTTCATTCATATTCCTCGAGCTGACAATTGGATGGCAGACTCATTAGCTAATCAAGCACTGGATTGGCATATTAATCATTCCATACAATAAAATTTAATCATCAAAAACATCATATATTTTGATACATTTATCACATCACATCAAACATCGTTGTATATATATCATCAGAGTGTTCAAAAAATTTACAAAATTTGGATCCATAAAGTCATACAAAAATTGGGCTTATGCCCGATCATGTTCAGTCTCAAATAATATACAGTCATCTGATACATCATATCTATCTACTCCTGAGGTCCCTGCCCAGAAGTGGTGTTCCTATAGAACACGATCGCGGTGGCAACTCGGCGGAATAACCGTACCCAGTCTTGGGGCACTCCTACCACCTGTCTCTGGATGGCTTCCGGCAGATCCTCCACTGCAGCCATAGGTACTTGGCGGGTTAATCCCTCCAAGTTCCTCTGTACAGCTTGGAGGGTCCTGTCTGAATCCACTGTATCCGCTTCGCCTCGGCGACGCTTGTGTCGCAGGAAACCCTCAGGTCGAACTCGTCCAATATCTGTATCATGATCATTTTAAATTGTAAGTCATTATGAATCCAATCAAAAACGTGTTTCTTTTCCATTTTTTCATACATATTTGAAAAAATCCAAAAAAATTATATAAGTCAAAAAATTTCAAAACTTACCGACTGTTCCCCATGCTGCGCCTGGTGGAAGGACAAGATCTGGATCACCACAAAAGTCCATCCCGACATAGGGATAGTCGTCCACAGCGATGATTTGTTCTCCCCACCAAAGGAAAAACTCATCATCCCAAGTGGTCTGGGGAACTTCACTTCCCCCCAATCTCTTCATCATGTCTGCCCAGCGGGCAATTCTTGGGTCTCTCGGGCTGCTGATGGTAGAGATCACTTTGGGTCTTAATGCTGGTATCTTCTCGAAGAAGAATGTCATCAAAATTGTACCGTATCCAAAATGTTTTGTCTTTGCCTTTCAGATTGAAGTCAATTGTTGCTTCATGTTCATCAGTAGAGCTGTGCACCAATCATATACATGAGTTAAGCATTCCAATGTTATACTCATTTGCGTCCTGGATGCCTGGTGTAGAGAAGCTGATCCTGCTACTCTCCCAATGGTAAAAAGGAGGATTTTTATGTGTAAGTTTCTTAAATCTTTGATTGCAATTTGAGTTCCCACTTTCTTGGAACCCTCCACGCAGTACACGTGGATGTAATCTTCCACGGTTAGCCCTCCCAAGGGCTTCCCGTGCAAGTCTACTGGATCCCCCCTCCAGGAGAGTCCAGTAATAAAATATATATCTTCCACTTCGATGCGTATGGGCATCTGATCTATGATGAAGTAGTCTTCTTCCGGTTCCCAATAGTTCACAAGCATTTCAAGCAACTGGACATTACTCTTCATATTTGGCATTTTGAAAAACTTGAGCAATCCGCAATTCTGAAGAATATTTAGTGATGCTCGATCTCGCATGACTTCTTGATCAATTGCACTGTGTTCACGCTCTCTCCATGATATGGTCATCCTGTAAAATTTCAATAATTCCTTCATTAGCTACGCATTTTTCATTTGGGCCTGCGCATACGCGACTTTATTTGTGCACAGTCGCGTGTATACGCGACTTTATCATTACCAACCCGCGTATGCGCAAACCTGTGATTTTTAGCAAGAGATTCTATGGTGAAAATTACTAAATTTTAATTTATGAACGGAAAAAATGAATAGCAAGGATGGTTGATGAGCTTACCTGACAAATTCGGTGCGATTTGACGGCCGGTTGCTCCTGTTTTGACGAAAGAAGTTTTTTGCTCCAGAGCACTTTTTTCCAAATCAGCAATGTAACAATGAACCAAATATGAGGTAATTTGTCTATTTATGTCCAAAAAGTTGAAAATTTTCGCAAAAATTTGTTATGCTTATTTTTTCAATCTATCTTAAGCTGCATAAACCGGATGCTTGGAAGTGCCCAGTTTGGTATGTTTTCAGGTACATTTTGATGAATTTGAGATTTTTCCCGGTTTTTGATCCATGACTGCTGACTCGTCATGGCAGGTATATGATCTTCACTAGCATATAGGTTAGGGAAATCACTTTGCGTTGCATCTTGCATACTAGCCTCCATACCGATCACTTGCCATAGGGTCGATCCCATCAGGTCATGACTATTACACCCATTTCACTCGCCGATTATTTAATCATGACTTGATGGTAGAGCCTTCCTTTACATGGGCTTCTTAGTTAGTTCCTCGCTATCACTTGTTGCCCATGCTGCGTTTTATGTAGGCTTGGGAGTCCTCTTTAGTCCCGCCATGACTTATGTGTTGAAGCTTCATTCTTCTTCTTCCTCACTATCATTTTTTCTGGCTATTACCCTAGAGGCTCCCTGGTGTTGTTGAGTTGTATTACTGCATTGCGTATTGGCTACTTGTTTATCCTGGCCTTTAGCCGGCTTCATTTGGACTCGATGTTTAAGCCAAATTTTGACCTTGTCTATCTGCACACGTTAACCATTGCATGCACTTAGCTATCGCGGCTTGACACCCTTTTTTCCCATGGATGGAACATTCCTCTGAGTATCGCTTACCAGTTTCCGCCACCTTGCATTGAGCATAGGATCGTTCCAATCCCAGGAAATAGTGCATCTGTTTCTTGATACTCGTTCTATCCATTGTACCATAGCATTCTTTTAATCTTTTTCAGGCTTATTATATGAAAAAGACAAAAAAATCAAATATAAAAAAAAGAGCGGGAACGGGATGTATCTTCGTTGTTTTGATGGCAGTACAGAGTCAGTTTGTCGCCCTTGAACAAAGCACATATACTTATATATATTTCCTACATTTGGGATGGTTTTAGTCTTGACCTAGGTTCAGCCTTTACCTTGTTTCACTTGTCAGTCCTCCCCCGGTTGGTTATCTCTTCCAATCATATGGAGAGTTTGTTCTGCCTCCTGCATAACAGACTTATACAGTGTCACTTTTTACTGCCATGGTCATCACGAGTCATGCTTTTGTTCAAGGGAAGTCTAACCTGAGTCAGCCATTCTGCGGTGTCTCTTGACTCATTATTCAGTCGGCCTTCCCGGTCTTGTCAGTATCTTGTTCTATCACATTAGATGTTTTGGTCTTCTGCTCGTGTTGGTTTGAGAAGGTCTCCATTGACTTCTTGCTGGCGGGTTTGTCTCTTATTGACTACGACGTATTGCTCTGAGAGAAAACCTAGAGCCGCACCCTGGCCCTATTTCCATCATTGATAGGTGACCTTGTGCTCAACATTTGATCATCATTATGGGTCTTTGACTGAGTGGTTTCCCCTGTGTTCGATGTCAAGACACATTATCACACTTGGGATTCGTGCAGTGCCTTGATTTCCATTTGACCCTATCGGTGGATATCTCACCTCTGTGTCAGCTTTCATTTTTGGTTGGTTCAGAGGGTTTCTTCCGTGCAGTAGCTTCATCTTGTGCATGTCGGAAACGTACTTCGGTTTTGGTTCCATTACTCTACTTCGTCCGATTCCTTCCAAATCTTGGCCTGCAGGTTACACTCGCGTTGGACTGATGTGGGATGCCTTAATGCCTTCCTTCCAGCAGATCTTTTCCCATCGACTCTGACTCATTGCTCTGGGAATAGGATCTAGAGTCTTTTTGTCAGTACCTTAGGGTTTGCAGTCATCAGTGGCAGACTCTTCGCTATCGACAGTGGGGATTCATCATTGCCTCTTGATTGGTAGATTCTTTCAAGTGTTCGACTTCAACTCATTTATTCACATTTGTTAGATTGTACTGGGGTACCTTGACACTCATTTTCATTATTGGTGGGTTGTCTCGCGTTGGTTAACGGTATACATCATTGACCGGTAATCCAATGATTTCTCACATGGTCGACTTCAGCTCATTTATTCCCATTGTGTAGAATTATGCCATAGTGATCGGTGAAGACCTCGGGTTGCATCAGCATTTCTCGATTCACTTTTGACAGTCCATTCAGTTTCTTCCAGTGATGCCGTTCACCCTTATATGTTGCAGTGTCAGTACAGCAGCATCTTATATGTTGGCTCCCGAGTTGCGTGATTGTACCGTTTGTTCCACCTCTTATGATTTGGTACTTGGAGATTCAGTTACTTATATGATTAGACATCCAGTTTTAGCATCATTGATCAGCTTTCTATATATGTGATACTTGGACATTGGTTCAGACTTGTACTTCCGGGCCATGCTCAGATGATTCATTGTGTACTTTCAGTTCAACTATACTTGTATACATTTTGGATCTATTATGTACTTTTCATATGATGTATTTTTGACTGAGCATGGGTATGGTCGCCTCAGCATGAGTTGACTCTATGTTTTCTTTTATTGGTTTTTTGGCAGGCTAAAATCTGGTGACGTCCTCTCTTGTCCTTGCGAAGTTCTTTCTATGTGCATAATACATTTCGGCCATCATGTACCCCTTTTGACCTCATATATTAGGTGGCATCTGTTATAGCATCATTTTTCACCCTCAGGTGATTCATGATTGGCTTTATGGATTTGGGCACCCATTCCTACAGACTTGAACAAATTCACTAAAAAACAGTGTTAAAATTCCCATACGCGGGTATGCCCATACTTTTCTGCGTGTATACGCAAGTCCACATGTACTTTTCCGCGTATGCCATTAAAACCATTAAAAAATATATAAATTCCCTATTTTCGGACTGGGTTGATGGTTACTCCAGTAGTTCAACCACCCCAGTACGTGGCCAACTGTTTCCAACTGACTGAAACTACTTTGAGGGAGTATAAAATCCCCTCATGTGCATGGCCTAAGGGAGAGAGAAATTTTATAGACATTATACTCTGTTGGAATCCCAGTTCAAGTCTGATTCCCCGTGCCTCCTGCACTTTCCCAGATTTATACAGGAAACCCTTGTTTCCTGGAGATGTTCATCCATTTATATTCCATCTCGAGTGCACAAGTCTTGAGAGTTTCTTAGTGAGGCAAGGGTGGGACGAATCCGGACGACGGTCTGCTCGAAGATCATGGAAGGATTCAGGTGATCTCTCCACTCTTTATTTCTGTACATGCTATTCATAATAGTGAAGAACCATCTTGTTCATGAACTTCTGTGTTAGTATCTATTTGTATATGTGGAAAGATTGATTATTAAGCAGTTATTATCGTTTATATCATATTTCACATTGATTACACTAACGTTTAGGAGAAATATATGCTGTACAACTAGGTTTCCGTGCATGTTCTTTCTTGTTTTCCAGGTTGAAGGAGGAAGAAAGGTTGCTGGGGGTTTGAACCCCGCGGGATCTACATCAAACGTAGGACTACGGGTGAGTTCTGCTATCGTTGTTATCTAGTTTTTTGCATTCAAGTATGGTTGTGTGTGAGTCCTTCTGAATGGCATGCCCTGCTCTGTGGAGGTTTTGACCCAACAAACCTCTAGGGTGATTTTCCCCGAAACAATAAGGTCCATAATATTTGGGGTGATAATATATTTTCCTTCTTTTTTTTCTTGAGGGACATATATTTATATGGTTGTAGCCTCAAAAATACCTAATTCCTTACTTCAATTTCCCTTTCAATGTGATGTTGACCTTCTTGTTGTTTCATTGTATTTTGTGCTATAACAAAGTTGTCCTTGAATATTTATGATCCTCTTGTTGGTGCCCTATGTGGTCCTCCATTACTTGAACCTTTATAGCCCCTTTCAAGGGTGATGTGATGGATGGAGGATGGTATCCATAAAGTGCCATCAATGGGAAGATTTTTTATCAAATCTAGAAGGATGTGGTGTACCACCATTTTACCAAGGGAAGCCACATGACCCATTGTGTCTATTTTTCATATGCAAAGAAACAAAGATATCCTTCTAAATATTTATTCACGATCTTAGTTTTCCCATAAAATATAGGGAGGTACGATAAATTGCGATTCAATTTTGTACCCAAACAAGAAAACAATTAATTCCAAAATTTTCTAGTGAAAATTGGGTCTCAATCACTTACAATAATCCTAATAATTCCATGTAGCTTTTGAATTGTTTCCTTGAATGTTATAACTAATGTAATTTCTTTAAAAGGATGAAACAGAGAGCAAAAATTGTCATACTTTGTTAGTCAATATACCACTACGATGATAACAATATTTCCTTTGGATTCAGGTAAGATTTTAACAAAATCCATTGAAATTTCTTCCCAATGTTGACTAGATATGGCTAATGGTTTTAGGAGACCTTGGGTCTTGATTATATCTCCATTATTCTATTTGTAGACCACACATTCAACCATACACTTTTAACTATATGTTTTAATACCTTCTCAAGAAAAAAATCCTTCTTGATCATGCAACAAGTTTGAAGAACCCCAAATGTATGTTGGCATTAATGATGTAGTTGTTGGTACAATTGTTGGATGCGGTCTTGTTAGTTGGCACATGATGCATTTGTTGGTACAGTTTCTGGATGCAGTCTTGTTAGTTGGCATTGATGTTAACCTGGTAGCTAAATGATATCAAGTTGTTTATGCTTGATTGTTTCCTTGATTGATAGTCTTGAGTGGTTGCTGAAATTTTTAGCTTGTAGTGCAGCTTGGCCTGTTATTATGTTGTTTGGTTGACATGTTAGTTGCAGAGTGCTTTGACAGTTGTGCATATGCTATATGTGTGGAGCATATAAAACCATGGTACATGTGTTTGTGGGATTTTCATAACCATGGTAATTACCAATGGTATTGGTCTATGTATTACCATGGTACAGGGGTCCATGATATTGACTCGTAGTTTACTATGGTACCGGTGCTCTTGGTATTGGATAACCATGGTATTTTCCAGTGGTATTCGACTGAAGGATTATTGAGGATAATTTAACATATACTTTTGAGAGTGTATTGTTTTTTTGGTGTGTGATTGCTACCACTCTTGGGATCGATAATTATACATCTATAAATGAGTTTAGAGGGTGCATATCATATTTTATTATTTAGATTAGAGATGTTGTTGGGTTTCTCATGGTGAGCAAGTTTTGAGAAATTATTCTAAAACATTCGGAAAGGTGGTTCACATGGAAGAGTTGGTGGAATAGAGACTTCATGCTTACGAATACTAGCAGACAATGATTAGAGGAGGAGAATATCAATCCAATGGTGGTTGGATAGTCCAATGGACGTTGGGTGAGGCGCGTTAGTGGTGGAGGAATCTAGTAGATGTTGTATGAATTATACAACAAGCATGCATATCATGGATTCAATCCAATCTAACAATGTACTAAAGTTAAACACTTAATTGCTTCTACAAATCAATTGCGGAATTAAAATCAAAATTACCGATCTCATGAAGAATCAATCAAGCCACAACACATATAATTTCTCAGGGAAAGCTTGCTGTTAAAAACCCCACTATATTCTATTGTATATTCAGCATAGAATCATGAAACAATTACATACAAATATTCTCACAAGATCCCTCCTGTACTCAGCTAATTGTCTCACACTTCCTCAGATAAAACTGACCAATACTTAGCCAATTTACTACCTCCAGACAACCTGCCTTGCTTGCACAATCCTTGGTGAATGCAATCCCTAAAGAACATGATTTTTGTCTTTCCTTGACTGTGCAAGTATCATGGGCACTCAAATGGGTGTTTGGTTGCATGGGTGCAACCCAATAATCATACAACTGATAGTCAACTTCCCTTTCACCTAGATCTCAATTGGATATCCATTGGATTTGAAATGCATGCAGCTAATAATAGTAAAACCTTAGTTGCATGTGAGATCATTGATTGTGAATTAATTAATATTTAATTCACTTGATCTCTCACTAGCGTATCTAACAGTTACAAATAGCACAACTGATTTTAACTCACTTAATTGTGTTAAACTGATTACAACCTACATTAACTAATGCACCATTGCACTTCAAACTCTGTTACAACTAGAATTACTCTGCATGCCTCACCAACTACCTGTAACTAGAAATTCATGAGCTAACTGAGTTTATCACACTAATTTAAGTATTGCAATTTATTTTGAGACTAGATTACATTTTATTGCCCATCTTAATTAAGGGATAAATAAAATAGACATGCACCAAATTTAGCTCTGTGGGCCCCACCCTAGTGTAGGCGATGAATGCACTAGGCGTGAGAGCTGAAATTTTCTTTTTGAATTTTAACACTCCCTCTCAACAAGAAAGGGATTATCCTTCACCCCGATCCTGCCTCTATGGTATTCGAATTTGCTCCTGGTGAGTGCCTTCGTCAGAATATCTACATCCTGGTATTCCGTGGGATTGTATTGAAGCAACATTATTCTTCTCTACACACAATCTCTGAGATGATGGTACCAAATATCTATGTGCTTGGACCTATCATGAAACACATGATTAATCGAGATTTTAATGCAACTCTGATTATCACAATGTATCACTGTCGGATCCATCTGAGAACCAAATAAACCAACCAAGATCTTTCTCATCCAGATAGCCTCACATGGAGCTTGAATATCTACCATGTACTCTTCTTCCACTGAACTAAGTGCCACAGATTGCTGCTTCCTTTTGTACCAAGAAACTGTTGTCAATGCTATGCTGAAGATCCCCCCTGATGCACTATTTATGTCTAATGGACTACCTGCCCAATCTGAATCTGTGAAGCCTTGAAGCTTCACTTCCTCTGTCCATCTGTGCCATAGACCATACTCTGATGTGCCCCTCAGGTATCTCAAGACATGCTTCCCCACCTTCCAAAAGATCTTGGTAGGCTTAACCATATCTTGACTCAGCTGGTTAACTGAGTAGCAAATGTCTATTCTGGTGTTCACTAGATACATCAGTTAACTAACTAACTACCTATAGACAGTAGCATCCACTACCTCTCCAGAAGTATCATTCTCTTTCCTCCAATTTCCTGGAAGAGAAGTATCCATGGGTTTGCAGCTCTCCATGTGAAACTTACCCAATATCTCCTTAGCGTTCTTTCCTTGAGACACAAAATTTCACCATCCTGTTGCCATATTTCCAAGCCAAGGAAATAATGAAGGAGCCCCATGTCCTTCTTTTCGAACTCCCTTGCAAGATCCTCCTTACATGAGTGTATCAGTTGCTCATCACTAATCAAAATTAGATCATCAACATAAAGAAAAATAATCAGTAGCTTACCCTCAACCACAATATGGTACATATTTGCATATGCTACACTTTTGGTGAAGCCCAGTCCGATGAAATAGCTTTCTATCCCAGTGTACCAAGCACTAGGTGCTTGCTTTAGCCCATGTAGTGCTCTCTTGAGTCGACACACATGCGACTCACTGTTGAAGATCTCGAAACCTTCAGGCTGCTCTATGTACACTTCTTCCTCAATGATCCCATTGAGAAACACAATTTTCACATCCATCTGATGAATGTGCCAACCCATCTGCGCTAAGAGTGAAAGTATGGAACTAATGGAAGAGTACCTTACAACAGGTGAAAAATTCTCATCATAATCAATCCCCTCGATTTGCGAGAATCCCCAGGCCACAAATCCGGCCTTGTATTTCTTCACACTCCCATTAGCAGCTTGCTTTACCTTGTAGATCCATCTCGATCCAACCATTTATTTATCGACTGGTCTTGGGACAATATCCCATGTACTGTTCTTGAAAATTGAGTCATACTCCTCCACCATTGCATCAACCCAAGTTGGTTCCTACACTACTTCCTGAAAGGAAGATGGTTCAGTCAGAATACATTTTCTCATAAGAGCCATGTATCCAGTAAACTTGTTCTGAGACTGTCTTTGTCTGCACTGTGAAGTAGGGGCTCCTACATTCTCCACAGCATCAAGTCTAAATCTATCAGCTTCCGTGGTGCGCCTTCTGCCAATTCTGATGGATGGCTCTGCATGAGTGTTTTCCACCACTCCATAAACCTTCTCATTTGGTTGCTCCACATCTTGAGGCTCATCCTTGGGAACCAACAGTTCCTCCTCTGCATGCAAGTCCAGCTCCCTCTCAAGGGACAACCGCATGGCTTTCTCCTCATCAAATTTTATATCTCGTCGCACAACATTCATTCTAATGTTTGGAAAATACACTCAATAGTTGTGGGGTGTTTTAGTGTACCCCACAAAAATATCGATCTCAGTTGTCGGTTCCAGCTTCTTCCTGGCATCCTTGGTCACATGCACATATACAGATGAGCCAAAAATCTTAAAATGTGAAACATCAGGTTTCTTACCAGTGAAAGCCTCTTCAGGTGTACTCATACCAAGTATCTTATGAGGACAACGGTTCTGCACAAATACCACAGTGTTGCATGCTTCCACCCACAGATGCATCGGTAGGCCTTGATCATGCAACATCGCTCTTGCTGCACCCACGACCATTCTGTTATTTCTTTCAGTGACCCCATTCTGCTGTGGGTTATGAGGTGCTATCATTTCTCTTCGAATCCCTTCTTTGCTGCAGAAGTTCTTAAATTCATTAGAGATGTATTCTCCACCATTATCAATCCTAATAGCCTTCACTTGCTTCCCCGACTCTTTCTCCACCAGTGCTCTAAACTCAAGAAACTTAGAGAATGTCTGATCTTTCTTCTACATGTAGAAGATCCAACACTTATGATAAAATTCATGAACAAATATCACATAGTACTTATGTTTTGTTTTCAAAGCAATAGAGAATGGTCCACACACGTTTGTGTGAACTCTCTCAAGGATCCCTGAAGCTCAGTTCTCCTTCTCATGAAAGGTGGCTTTTACATATTTTCCCATAGTACATCCCTTGCATGTGTTTGACTGCACAAGTGTACCCCTGGGAAGACCAGTATAAATCTGCTGCATGACTTTCAAGGCTCCATGGTGAAGATGGCCTAATCTCCCGTGCCATAAGTCACCCTCATCCAGGCTCACCACTTTGTCCGCCTTGCCCATCAATGCTGCGCATCCATCTACATCTAGCTTGTAGAGATTCTTGTCTCAAATCCCTATCTTCTTGGCTTGCCTTGTTGTTTTTGTGTTGCAGGAAAGCTTTTCCTTCACTAAAAACAACAACATAGCCTATATCCTCCAACATTGCAAGTGATATTAATTTTTTCTTCAAACCTACTACATGCATTACATATTTTAATTGAAAGGGTTTACCTGACTACATTTGGAAGCTAATGTTACCAATCCCAGTAGCACTATACCGCTCACCATCACCCATTTCAATATGCATATGGAGATCCTTCTCCTCCAAGCTACTGAAAAGTTCCTTGTCTCTCTTCATGTGAAAGGAAGAGCCACTATCCAAATACCACACAGATCCCAATGCACTTGACACCATGCATTCGATGAATGAGAAGTCAAGCTAAAATTGTGAAGCCAAAGCCTCACTAGTTGCAGATCTTCCCGCCTTCTTGTTGTTCTTCTTCTTTTGTGGACAGTTAGTAGCATAATGCCCATGCTCCTGATAGTGAAAACACTTCACCTTGGACATGTCCCGCTTCTTGCCATCTTTGGACTCGGTTTTGGAATGGAATTTCTCCCCCTTCCCCTTCTTTTCCTTGGAAGCCAAAGCACAATATTCTTCATCTTCATTCTTAGATGAAGATCCATCTATGGTGTTTCGTCTAAACTCCTCCTACACCAAATCTGACCACAGTCATTCCTAATCTGGCAGCTTTTCCTTTCCATTGACAGAGTCTTGATAAACGTGCCAACCCTTGGTAAGTCCTAGGAGAGCTAAGCTCACCAAATCATCATCAACGACATTTATACCAACGCTCCCCAGTTCATCCCGACATTGGACAAAATTTGTTAGATATTTTGGTATGGAGTCACGTTTCTCCATCTTGATCTTCCCAAGTTTATCTTTGAGCACCAATTTATTATGGTTATTGCTGCTATGAAATAGATCTGTCAAAGCCTTCCACATTGCATATGCTGTGGATTTCTCATGGAGGCTTGAGACAATGTGGTCTCGTACTCCCTCCAATAGGATCCTCCTCGCCTTTGCCACTTTCTTTTGACATGCATCAAGATTTGCAACATCTGTCACAACGGGTTTAGGAACATCAGTGTCAATGAATTCCTTCAAGCCATTGTCTTCACGTACTGTCTCCATCCTGTCCTTCCAAGAAATATAGTTTGAGCTGCCCTCGATTGCATACTCCAACCTCAAGCCATTGAAATCCATTTCAATCCTGAATTAGCTGTAGCACCAAGAAAGTCTTTCTGCAAATTTGAATTCTATCCAGTCACAAAATCAACTCCTCCTTTACAATTGTGATTTCCTGTGCTCTGATACCATGTATAAATTATAAAACAAGCATATATATCATGGATTCAATCCTATCTAACAATGTACTAAAGTTAAATTCTGAATCACTTCTACAAATCAATTGCATAATTAAAAACAAAATCGCTAATCACATGAAGAACCAATTAAGCCACAACATAGATAATTTCTTGGGGAAATATTGCTGCTCAAAACCCCACTATATTTTATTGTATATTCATCATGGAATCATGAAAAAATTACATGCAACTCTTCTCAAAAGATCCCTCCTGTACTCAGATAATTACCTCACACTGGCTCAGATAAAACTGACCAGTACTTAGCCAATTTACTGCCTCCAGACAACCTGCCTTGATTGCGTAATCCCTGATGAATGCAATCCCTAAAGAATAGGAATTTTGGCCTTCCTTGACTACACAAGTATCATGGGCACTCCAATGGGTGTTTGGTTGCATGGGTGCAACCCAATAATCCTACAACTGATAGTCAACTTCCCTTTCACCTATATCTCAACTGGGTCTCCATTGGATCTGACATGCATGCAACTAATAATAGTAAATCCTTAGCTGCACGTGAGATCATTGATTGTGAATCAATTAATATTTAATTCACTTGATCTCTCACTAGTGTATCTAATAGTTACAACTAGCACAACTGAGTTTAACTCACTTAACCGAGTTAAACTGATTACAACTTGAATTAACTAATGCACCACTACACTTCGAACTCTGTTACAACTATAATTACTCTGCATGCCTCATCAACTACCTCTAACTCAAAATTCATGTTGTTGTGTAGATTAATCCGTCTTGCGGACAAGACCGATCTCTCTAGTACAAAAGGTAACTAGCAACAAACAGCCAATTATACTAATCTCTCTCTAAGCATATAAGATTTATAAAAACACTATACGGGTGTAAAAGCCTACCTTCTGTCCAACGCTTGCTTGCTTACTTGATTTTGTTGAAGTCCTTCCCGTGCACTGAAAGAACGTTCCTCGTATATCTGCAATCACAAACAAGTAAAAAGATTAAGCAGCACCTGTATAGACATTATCATAAATCATACTTATCATAATGATCAAGGAATTTATGAAATAAACCACAAATTGACAGTTTAATGAGAGAAATGAGTATATTTGTATTAACTTTTAAGATAGAAAACCTTTACAACCTGTGCCTTGATGTTGTGCAGGTCCTCCCGGGGTCCGAAGCAGGAATCTCCTTTACTCTGACAAGCATTGCACTCTTTGAACTAAGACAAATGAGGATAAGTGATTTAACCTCACAGAAAGTCTTAAGTTACTCAAGTCCAAATCTCAACAGCATTTAACTTCAAATCTCATAAGCTTGAACTCCCTTTGAGGCTACCCAAGGCCTCTTTTTATAGTGAAAGAGAGGAGGTTTCTAGTTCCAAATATGAAGGGATAGAATCCTCCTTCATAGGGATAAGCTCCTTACATCAAGGGGTTAGCTCCATTAAGAGAGGGATGCATGAACCAGCTTCAAAGCGTATCCATTCCGAAAATTCCCGTCTAGAATCTTCTAGAATTCACCTGGAATTCACTTTTTAATCTTCATTTTCTTGCCTTTTTATGTTTTACAGAGGTCCGCACCCATTACACAAAGAACGTGCGGTATGGTTCCGCATGCAGGCTGAGATTTAGGTGCGGGACCGCAGGGAATGCATAGAGAAAGTGCGATACCAATTCTTTAGGGGATTTTAAGGATTTTATTCTGATTTTGAAGCTTGATATGAGGAGCTGGTATATTAGACTTGCAAAAGGAGGAAGTATGAGTAATAATGAGCTCATACGGTCAGCAGAATGTCAAGGTGACAGTTTTCAGTGTAACAAATTGCCCCCTAAAGTGCAAAGTCTGTAATAGATGAAGCTATAGTATGTCATATATGAAGAGTGCAGTACTTTATCATTTCAAAGATCATCCTGTGGACACCCCAGTCGGTACCTGTAAAAACATTCAATGCAAAATATATACATGTATATGTCATCACTGAGGTAGGCATTCCCATACTCAGATAAAAAACTAACTATAAACTAACTGAAATCGTTCTGATACAGGAATGATTTTGAATACATCATAGTACAAATATGTGTAGACACAGTATGGACGCAGCCATCTGTTTATCAAAAGTCTACTGTATAGATGACAACAAAATTCCTCGCAGCCTGGATGGTGGAAACTAGATCCAGGGTCTTGATTTCCGTATCTCGAACCAGTACGATTCTATCCATGTGAATGAATGTATTGAAGTCGAACATGGTAGAAACCACTTGATTACCAGTCAATGATGTGAGCTGTTAACAAGTGTGAGAGAAACCACCAGTAATGTCAATGGCTCTCAAAGTACTCAGTACAGTCCATGAAATGTGAATGAATGAGCTGAAGTCGAACATGTCACGGAGTCATTCGATCGAAGGTCATTAATGTAACCTGTCGTCGAAAGCGAGAAACCTGCCATTGAGGCATGCAGATTTCAAGGTACTGACGATTTCAGGATCAACTTCCTAGATAATGTGCTGATGTCGATAGAAAGCGATCTGTCGTAGGCAAGCCCACAACACGAAATCATAGATCAAGTTTTGAAAATATGTTGGCAAGGACTGACTCAGGGATGGTCAATGATGGATGACAGATATTTTGCGGATGAATGGTTTTGTTTGAACTATTCTCTTGGACACATAACGACACTGCAGATGGCTTGGTGACAATTGACTCAAAGCTAATACCCAGAAACCGGCTGAAAATTTTCAATGTGGTTTGATTAACTGTTAAGCAAAGGATTTCCCAACCCAGGTGAATATAAGTGTCGTGTCCAAGAGTGGTCGACTGAGTTTTCGGACAATTTTAAAATACAACAAACATGCTCATTTTTTCTCTCTTTTCCCCCACCATTTCTGGCAAGTACCTCTTTATTTTTGACAAGCTTGAGGAGGATAACATTTGCTTGGTTATAAGCTCACCCTTCGGGTGAGTCCAACTTAGTTTAAAATTCGAACCCTAAGAAGGAGTGATTCGTTCCTGTTGAAAATTAAACAGGTCCTTTACTGTTAAGTTTTAACGAGTCCGGTATAGGAGAAACTCGGTGTTTTTCAGTTTTAGGGAGTCAGAAGAAAAACTTAAGAAAACTCCATGAGTGTCCTTTTTCGTAAATTTAGTCTCTCGAGCCCGAAAAAGGATAAAATAATGCGGGAGAGAACTCTATTGACCGTATTTAGTCAACGTATACCTTTTTCGTAAATAGTCCATTTCAGTCCGTAAAAGGGGTAAACTTATACTGAAGGGACAACTGTTCATTTACTTTAACGAGTTTGAATAGTCAAGTACTCGGCAATCTTTTCATATTTAGAGAGTCTGAAAAGGGCTTAAAGAGGACTCCAAGGTTTCGCTTTTTCGTAAAATTTTTGAAAGAGTCCGAAAAAGTGATAAAAGTATGCTCTTTGTTGAAAAATGATTATTTCACCTGAAAAATCCTGTTTCTGCACAAAAACTCAAAACATTACACATACCTGTTTAAGATAAATAAAAATGCTTTCAAAAATATCCCTTTTAAAGTGAAAAATAAATAAATTTACAATTCATTCATTCGAAAAAAATTATAAAAAGGACTTTTTCTATTTCATTTTTACCGTTCAGTTGCAGAGTGAAAAGTAAAAAGCTTTTGGATAAAAAGTTCCCGTGAAGATTCTGGAAAATTCAACCGTTGGAATCGAAAATCGTCAGCCCCAGGTAATCCACGACCTCCTTATCTTGCTTTTCATCCGTTTAAAATTCGTTTTTAGGCTTTAGTTTGATTTTTAGGGCAAAAATAGGTCAAAAAATGCGCCCGCGGGGTCCGCAGGCGAGACACAGGTTGCCTGCGGACCCCGATTTTTTCTGAACTGGAAAAAATCGGGGGTGCCACACCCGACACACACCTTGCGTGCGGAGCTACGCTCTGTTTACAAAGGGCGGGTGCGATACCCGCGCGGTTAAAATTCAAGCATAGTTTTCTCAAATTTCTGCCAAAAGTTTTCAAATGAAATCATGCTAATATGCCTTATTTTATGTTGCAGGATTAACAAGATGCTTATTTGGCGAGAAAGGGAACATGAGGATGTGGATGAAGCTACAATACTCCATTTTCCCACACAAAGGGCATTAAAAGCGTGCTGCTTATGTAAATTCTGGGCCATCTCTGGCATGAGGGCACAAGTGGAACTCTTAACATGGTTGGTAGACAGATGGCATGTGGAGGACCAGTGTTTCTTCATTGGTGGCCACCGGCTCCAAATTGAGCTGGAGGATATATACTTTTTGACTGGTTTGTCCAAGAGGGGCGAACATGTATCTTTGTTTGGGACTAGGCCAGGTGGCCAGACTGTCGCTAGTCTTCAACTCGAATTTTGCAATGATCAGGCAGATCCTCGGGACAAACGGATTGACATAAAACATATCATCCGTCTTGAACTGAAAGTTATAGCATTCACTGTTACCAAACTATGTGGGAGCGCCGCGCTTCATGTAGCTACTGGTTCCCAAATGCGCATTGCTGTGGACTGTTTTCGTGGCACCATCTTCAACTGGTGCGAAGCTGTGTTGGCAAATATAAAAGGCCAACTTACCCGAGCAAAAACCGGGAAACTAAAAAACTTTGGATATGGTTCCATTGTCGTTTCTTTTGCTTTGGAGAGGGTCCCTCAGTTAGCTCCACAGAGTATTTCAGTTGATGCCGGTCGACTTCGAGAACCAAGAATGGTTCGCTGGTCCGTGCTGATGGCTCGTCATGCTATCGAGGGTACTGAGATTGTACGATTCCCTGCTTCATATTTTCATTGGCTGGATCGCCAAATTTTTACGATAGAGGATTTTCCATATGCAGGGATAGATTTCCGCAGAGATAGAGAGATGTCTCTCCCTGCAGGGGAACAGTGGGACGATTCAGGTAAAACATTTTCCAACGTTTGCTAAGTTCTAAAATTTTTATTTTTTTATTTTTTATCGTCTTAGGAAACTAATAACCAAAAGTTTTTTAAATACAGATGTGGGTCCACAACGTCCAGCTCATCTCCAACCTTTCGAGAGGAGGCAACCAGATGCGCCCGCACCAGCCCCAGCAGGCCAATCAGTGGAAATTTTGACTGATTTGGAACATCATCTAGAGCACTTGACTCTAGACATACCAGAGACGAGTATAGATGATATTCCCTTCAGGCTTCAAAGATATGTGATTGGAGTCCCAGGACCTTTCAGGAGGTTCCTATGCAGGGTGGCTCGAGCAGTTGTTTCCTATTGAGATCATCATCAGTGATGAGATGATCATGTAGACTCATTTTGTACTTTTGTGTTACCATTTTTGCCGATCATAAGGTGTTTCCAACCTATGATCGAAGACGATGTATATTTTTTGAACACACTCCTATGATATATATATCACTATTTTTGACGGCTATCTGCGTACATAAATGAATGTTTTTTGTTTTACTGCTTTTAATTATTGCAAATGTCTATTTATCATACTAGAAGCAATTGAATCTGCTAATGTATTTAAATGTCTTGGAATATGCTGATATTCAATGTAATCAAACTCACGTTCCAAGAGACGAACTCTCAAAAATAACCGTAATAACACCGGATTTCTAATGGTATAAACCCTGTTAAGCTGTAATACAACAAGTTCGGAATCCAATCTTACAATCAAACTCCGAATTCCAAATGATATGGACTCAGATAATAACTCAATCACTGCACTATACTCGGCAATGTTATTTGTTGTTTGACCAAGGCTTACCCCATGCATGGATACTAACTCGTCAGAGGGTGAATAGATAACCCAAGCTGCGGAAGAAATGTTCCGTGTACTGCGACAAGCACCATCAGCAAAACCAATGTAGGTTTGAAGAGACGTCGACATCTGCAATATCAAGAGTAAAACTCAGATAAGCAGTCATAGTGAAAAACACACTTCTAAACTAGGCACACTTTTTAATCTAAAACACACCAACAGTAAAGAAATCTAAAAACTAACAAAAATCTCCACACCTTGTTTAAGCGTAATACCTCTTTAGATAAAGCCCATTTCTGGGTTTATCTAAAGGGACACCATCAAAATCTACTAACTCATAGGCCCCTTTTGCTAACTTTCGTTTCACAATGTAAGGACCATGCCACATAGGCACGAATTTTCCAGCTCCTAGCTTGTCGTTAGCTTGATCATAAAGTAAAACTAGGTCTCCTTCTGAAAAATTTTGAGGGGTCACATTTCTATCATACTGAGCTTTTATCCTTTTAACATGAGCCTCGTTTGCTATTGCAGCATTTCGTCGATTCTCATCTAATTGGGCTAAGTACAAGAAACGTTTCTCCTCTTCAGACGTAGCTGGAAGTAATTCTACGGCTAATTTTAGTGACGGTATTTCGCATTCAATTGGCAACACAGCTTCCAAACCGTAAACTAGTTGAAAAGGAGTGAAACCCGTTGATGTTTTGACTGAGGTTCGATATGCCCAAAGCGCTGAAAATAACATGGAATGCCAATTCGTCTTGTGAATACCAATGATTCGTTTAATCATGGTGACTAAAACTTTATTAATAGCTTCAACCAGACCATTTGCTTGTGGATAGTACGGAGTGGAATTATCGTGGCGTAGGCCAAGTTGTTTTGTTAATTCAGTCATCATGATGTTCCGAAAATGACTTCCATGATCTGTAATAATAGCTTGAGGAACACCAAACCTAGCAATTATGTGATTGAACACGAATGTTGCAGCAGTCTTGCCGTCGGCTGAATATGTAGGCATCGTCTCGGCCCATTTCGTAAAATAATCTACAGCGAGAATAATATAGGCATGCCCCCCGGCCGAGTGAGGGTTACATGTGATAAAATCGATACCCCATTTTGCAAATGGACCAACGGCAATTATAGGGTGAAGAGGAGCAGGTGGCGCGCGCATTTTTCTATCAAAAATTTGACAGTTGTGGCATTTCCGAACCGCATAAATGCAATCTTTAAATAATGTTGGCCAGAAATAACCTGCACGCAATATCTTTTGGGCAGTGGCATACCCAAACATATGACCGCCACATGCTCCAGAATGACAGTCATTGAGTACCTTTTCAGCTTCTTCATGAGTTAAACAACGTCGGAAAACAGAATCCGCTCCTCGTCGATAAAGAGTATCACCAATGATGTTATATTGTTGGGATTGGAAGCGTATTTTCCGTCGTTGAGTTCGTGAAATTTCAAGCCGAAAAGATTGGGTTTGGAGATACACAATAATATCCCCATACCATGGATCAAGCGTACTGATAAGAAACAAAGATTCGTCCACAATGGACTCTTCTGCCACTGTTTCAATATCAGTAGAGGGAAAATCACATATTAGTTCCGCAAAAACCAAAGATTTCTTTGCCTTGGATTTTTCAAACTCCAAGTCAAATTCTTGTAGGATAACTATCCATTTAGAATATTTGCCCCCTAGCAATTGTCTGGTCAAAATATACATCATAGGGTTGCAATCATAAATTACTGTGGTTTTACGTAACAATATGTAATGTCGAAAACGTTGGACAGCTTGAACAGCTGCCAAGGCCAATTTCTCCACATGTGTATATTTGATTTCAGTCGGATTCAAATTGCGACTAAGATAATAAATCACATGTTCGTTGTGAGATTCATCTTCCTGAACTAGTACCATCCCAATAGTGGAATGGGAAGCAGCGAGATACAGAATGTAATCCTGGTTGTAGTTGGGAGGATGCAATAACGGTGCATGGGTCAACGCGTGTTTAAGTGCATCAAAAGATCGATCAGCGACCTCGTCCCAAAAGAACAGAATGTCTTGTTTCAACAACCGGGTAAAACCCTTTGCAAGCTCGGCATAGTTCTGAATAAATCTACGTAAAAAGTTTGCTTTCCCTTGCAAACTCTGGAGTTGGCGCAATGTCGAAGGAGGAGGCAATTTAACAATAACTTCGACCTTCGAAGGATCAACACGAATGCCTGATTTTGAGACAACAAATCCCAGTAAACGACCCGATTCTACGCAGAAAACACATTTATGCGGATTCAACCTTATCCGATAATGCCGACATCTCATAAAAATTGCTCTTAAATGAGTGGGATGATCGGCCCTACGTGATGAATGAGCAGGTAAATCATCAAGATATGGTTGAACAATGTGCTTAATGTCATGAAACGCATAAGACATGGCCCGTTGAAAATTTTCTCCAGCGTTCTTAAGTCCAAAAGGTAGTTTACAATAGGCAAATGTTCCCCATGGACAAATGAAAGCTGTTTTAGGTTGATCTGCAGGGAGTATGTTTATTTGATTGTAGCCGGAAAAACCATCCATAAAGGAGAATAGTTCACTTCCGGCACAATCGTCGATTATCTGATCGATATAGGGAGTTGGATAATTGTCCTTTGGACACGCTCGATTAATATCCCTATAATCGATACATACTCTTATTGTTCCTTGTTTTTTAGTCACAGGAACAATATTCGATACCCAATCCGTTAAAGGAATTGGATAAATGAATCCTGCTCGAAGTAATTTTTCAACTTCAGTTTTTATAGCAGCAGCTTTTCTAGGATGTATTTGACGTAATCGTTGACGAACAGGTTTAGCATCCGGGTAAGTCTTAATTTCATGTACTACGATCGATGGATCAATTCCTGGCATTTCTTCGTAAGACCAGGCAAACACGTCACAGAATTCTTGAAATAGGGCTTTATAAGTCTGAATTTCTTCGTCTGAACAACAAGCACCTATATGAATGTTTTCAATTATTCTAGGTTTTACTGAAATGTCAATTGGAACCGTTCTAGATATATTTTCTAAATTTAACTCAGAATCAGGATTTTTCAATGGATTCTGAGGTTCCTTGGCATATTCAGCAGTAAAGATTGAAGTGAAATCATTTTCAAAATGATCTAATTCAGGTAAGAATGAAGACCTATGATGGAGATCTTCCCATGGTGAATCATCAACAGACAAAAACTCACGAATTTGCTCATCTGTATGAACAATTTCAGGAAATGTCGTTGCATCTGAACTAGAAATAGAAAGTGATTCCTCTTGGATCCCATTCATTGGATCAATTTTGGTTGAAAAGGTGTTGGAAAAAGACTGTACAGTCTGGTACGCAATTTCAAATGGACTCAAAGGCATCATGCCATCAAATGAGTCAATCTCGGATTCCGAAGGTAGTATCCAAGGATCATCAGTCAAAACTGTGTCTGACGAAATCATATGAATAGTTTCTATAGAAGACGATACGTTAGGAGGAGGAAAGGAAAAAGTTCCTAGTAAACCAGAATCTTTAATCAAACCTACTCCAACATCCTTATAAGAGATAGTCGTTTTACCAACATGCTGGATTGTTTCTGTAGAGGCTGGGTCTGACGAAAAATAAGTTAACTGATCTATTGTTATGATCCTTCCTTGATATGGAAATTTTATAAGTCGAAAGACCGAAGAGACAACATCAGTCATAGCATAAGACCAACTACGACCCAGTAGAAGGTTGTAATCTAGAGGGGCATCAACCACCTCCACATCTAGATTAACAATTTTCCCTTCAACCCCTATGGGTAAATCCTGCAAAATACCATAAGGTTGAAAACCTCGACCATCAAAAGCTTTTAGAATCGTCGGAGATTGGTTAAGTGTAGGAGAACCGAGAGATTTCCAACACTGAAGCGACATAATACACGTTGAAGCTCCCTCATCAATCACAGTCCGAAAAATAGGTCTGTTTTTTACTAACACTGGAATCTGGAAAGCCATTTGATGAGGAAGACGTGGTGTACTAGTTTCTAAATCGAATATTATAAGGTTAGAATCATTAACATCAACAGCTCCTATGGCAGACAATAACAATTTACGCTGTGCTGGACACGACTGCAGCACTTCCAAAGCCGACATTGCTGAAGGAGAAATAGCTAAATCTTCAACAATGTTGTAATTCTGAGCAGCTCTCGCATGTGGATTGAAAGCTGATTTACGAAGAACACCTTTAGCAGGTGGCTTGATTATCAAGTCTGGATTTTGTTTCTCGATCTGTAGCGGACCGGAAACAGGAGGAGTTGTATTTGATGCGTTGGCATTGGAAGACTCTCCTTCTTTGCCATCAACGGGATTCTTAGAACCGTAATCTTGTGATCGCGTCGTAACCCTTATATGAGACATCATCATAATAGGCTCTTCTAAAGTGGTCGAGGAAGAACCAATCATCTTACTATCTTGAACTGGAAAAGGATCCTTCAAGACAGCAGGTTGTTGCGATCCTTTAATGAGTTTCGTAACCTCTTCTCGATATGGGCATTCTTTCGTGAAGTGATCTTGTTCACAAATGAAGCAAGGATAACGAGGTTTACGTTTCTCATCATTGGATTCTTCTCTCTCTGTTTTCTCTTTCGAATTTTTCTTGTTTTTATTCCTCCCTTTCTTTTTACCACCGGTTTTTGATTTTGCCGTAGATGTTTCAACGACATGAATATCGGCAGAAACTTCTTGAGAGGATTCTCCCTTCGGGGAATCAGGTAAAGTTATGATTGGAGAAGAATTCTTTGAAGATTTCTTCTTACTTTTTGAACTAACCGTACCAATCATACCGTCAGCGGCATGAGACCCTGAAGGAGGAGCAGCAATTTGACCTTGTTTGGGTAAATCTGGAATTTTTTCATGTAAAGTGCCTGACTGCGTATAAACGAGGTCTAGGTACTGAGCCTGAGCAATTACTTGCTCTTCAGTAACAACACCAGCCTTAGCTACATCTTCAGTGATCTTAGGCAGTAATGATTTTACAAACCATTCTGCCAAAATTTGATCCGGAATATAAACCTTCACCAATCGTCGTCTACGTCGCCACTCATGAATATGATCAGAAATATACGTGGACGTAGATTGTTTTAGTGAGGTTAATAATTCTGTGCCATTGTCGTATCTGACAGGCAACTGGAAATGAGTTAAGAAAGACGTTGCTAACTGACTGAAATTATGAAACGAGCCTCGTGGCAACTCAATGTACCATTTGGCTGCAAGACCTATGAGTGTCCTTTGGAAAAGACGTAAGCGAATCGAATCATCAACAATAGAATTATATGCACACCAAAGGTGATAAGTCATCACATGATTTGATGGATCCTCTCCTGACTTACCTTCAAATTTTGGTATGTCACTGGGCAACTTATGAGGCATTGACGGCCAGTTCTGATAATAGAAAATAGGATCATTAGTAAGGCGCGTCAAATCTGGTAAATCCAAAGTTGCGATGAACGGTAACTGACGGTTAGGGTCATGAAAACCTTGAGAAGCCAAAGCAGATCCAGGAGGCGGATACCCAGGATAACTAGGAATTGGATTAGCATTGGGTATTGTATAACCTCCCGGATAACCAGGATGAATCGGACCATACTGAGGTTGTTGATAAGTATAACCGGGGTATGGCTGGTAGCTCGGATTCTGAACATAGGGACCGTATTGCGGCTGTCCTTGGTACGGTTGATAAGTAAACTGAGGTTGACTCGTGGCTGTAGGTAGCATGCTGCAGGATTGTCTGCGGGGCATCTGACCCCGTGTCCCGAGTTGTGGAGGCCCGGGCACGGGGTGCAGGGACACCAGATTTGCCGGATACGAGGGAAAAACAACTCGAGCTAGAACCTCGAGAAATAAGGTGTAACGCGGGTTGAGCAGACGTTGCGGCATTGCGAGCGGTTTGGGCGGAGTCGGGTGTACTAGACCTGACTTGAAATGAACTAAATGCGAGGAGTTTGAATAGGTACATGACCGAGTACGAATTGAACAGAGAAACCATGTTTGTCGGAGTTATCATGGTAGCGCATTAAGTGCAAAGGTGTTGATATTAAGAGACGGATCTAGACCATCATTAAAAAGTCTTATCTGGTAGAAAGGTTGAGGCAATAGACCAAAACACAGTTGACAATGAGGTTAAATGTAAAGTAGATTAGGTTCCTTGAATAGATGGTTGACCAGAAGGCTGCTGGTATCCTTGTATTGGGTACTGCCCTTGAGGTTGATAACCTTGAGGCACGTACTGAAGCTGGGGTTGTTGAGGACCCTGAGGAGCATATTGAGTTTGGGGTTGGTAACCTTGAGGTATGTACTGTCATTGGGGTTGGTAACCTTGAGGTATGTACTGTCCTTGGGGCTGCCCCCCAAAATAATATTGATCCACAGTTTGTCCTGAGAAAAAGCTACCTTGAGGTTGAGCCCCGGGTGGTAACTGACTGCCTTGGGGTTGCCCCCCAGGCGGTAATTGTCCACCCTGAGGTTGCCCCCCAAGTGGTAACTGAATTCCCTGAGGTTGACCCCCAGAAGGAAACTGACTGCCTTGAGCTTGAGGATTAGGAATATTACCAGACATGATGAAAACTTGCTCTGCGTTCGACGTTTCAATTTTAAGTCCACCAAGACCAGATGATAACACATTTTCGATAGGTTGAGGAGTTGCTCCTGAGAAAGTACTAGACAAAGACTGATATCCCGCAGGAACAGAAGGACCACCATGTAAAAAAGATTCAGGCGTTTGCGAAAACATGGACGACTCTCCAGCCATAATAGATGATGGATAGTAACCTCTGGGTGTAGGATGGAATGGAGCTCGAGGTGGATAAAAATTAAGACCCGGATTCTCTAAAAAATCAGTTAAAGAAAGATACCAGGGATTAGTTCGAATAGGGCTGTAGAAAATGGATTCACGCTCCCTAAGATTTAACGATTGAGGGGACTTGGGAAGAGATATGTCTTCGTCTGGATTAGTAAGTTCTTCTATAGAAATTAGTCCAGAAGGAAGATTTTCAGTAATGATATTTCTAACCCTTGGTGAACCTAGATCGCTAGAAGTTGGTGAGATAAATCCCGAAGATGTTTCTAACACAGAAGATTCAGTTTCAGGCTCAGAGATTTCAGGTTCGTCAGATAATTCTCCTGTAGGAGAAATATTTTCAGTGACTTCAGAAACTGAAATCGGTTCTTGAATATATTCTGTTGTGGGAATTTGATGATCGGGATGTATCACAATAGCAGAGCTTTCAGCTTCTGTTGATCTAATTCTACAGCTACCGTGTGGTACCAGAGCCCGAAGCCCTTCTAAATGACCTGGTGTAAATTCAGGGGGTTTCCCTTGTATTCTCCGGGATTGTCTTGGCAATTCCGCCATGATGAAAAATTAACTAATCACACGCAAACAAAGAAAAATTTCAATGAAAACACCTAAAGTCTCTAAGAAACAAACAATTGAATCATACGCTTAAAAAATCTAAGAGTTCAAACCACACACAAACAAGTAACTTTCCGTACTAAAATCACTAGTTGGTGATGAAATCCAACTTATTAGAGTTTTAACACGAAAAGGGCGGTTGGAACAGTTACCCCGACAACCTGCTTAATGAAACAGACTGGCACAAGTTTCTTCACATAACCATCTCGAGTGAAGAAAACCCCCCAGAGAGTCCAAGTGAGTCTAGTCGACGTCTGTTCCAGGTACAGTGGGATCTTCCCTCCACCGTCACCTTAGGAAAGAATCCTTAAAGATTATGGCCTCTACGGTTACCAACTGAAACAAATATACCTGGGGGAACAGTCTACGATCCGATACACACGCAAGGGCAGAGTAACAAAGCTCAATCCCCTTGAAGGCTCCTTGAACAGATCAGTTTGAGCAGTGTGGCTCCTCGACAATGGTCTATCCGAGGTTTACCGTTTTTAATACGTGTATATCTACTATCGTTCCCAATGAGGAAGGATTGATTACCCCACTGGTTCAGATATGATCTCGTGCTTAACTCCTTTAAGAGGAGCTTCCCAGAGCATACATGCAACAACTGGAATTCTTCCTACCGCAAGATATATCTACTTGTTTGTTTTATCTACCTTGGAGAGTTAATTACTCCCTTCTCCAAGATACTAGCCTAAGCTATGTTGGTGATGAGAGCCCTAAAAATAAAAAGATTACTAGATGAATTTTATTTAAGCGTTACTTTTAAGAGCTGTTTCTTAAGTCAAATAGGCGCGGAAATGAAACTTTGTATGATGTGAAGACTCGACCTCCAAAAACACTAAAATGCACCTATGATGATATTCAATTCTTTTTTCTTTCAATGAATTTTCTATCTAAAGAAGAGTTAGAGAATGCAACTTTCAAATTTCTTCTTCGAACATGAAAACTAAGTGAAAGAAACTATTTTGTCTTTTCGTTAAACTATCAAAGCTCACAAGAAAAACTATTTTCTTTTCCAAACAAGAAGCTACAAAACAATTCTCTTTCGAAAGAAATCTACAAAAATTAAAACTATTCAAAACTATGAAGACTAATCTTAAAAAACTAATCTAAATTGAGTAAAAGCTTTTTAGAGTTTTTTTTTTTTATGAATGTTTCTCTTAGTTATTCAGCAAACTAAGAATCTATCAATCAGATCAAAAACACTCAAAATATGTTTTCCAAAACACTCAAAGAATAAATGAAATTCAAAACTTTTCAAACAAGTTCTTTTCGAAGATTTGCAAAGAAATAAAAAAGGCTTAATTTCTCAAACTAGGATGTTTTCACAATGAGGTCGGATTCGATAGACAAAAAGAGATCTTATGTGATCTGAGATACTACAGATTGTCAAAAATTTGAATCACTACAAAGACCAAACGGGAAAAATAATCCAATCGGCAAAACTTCTAGAAAATCATTCAAAACACTGACACTGTTGGAGTTCATAAACAATGAATTCTTGATAGACACAATAACCAGTCTGGGCAGAAACCAAAGATCTAAAAAATTAACCAGAAAAAGAAACCTAGAGATTTTTCAAAATTTTTACAGGGTCTGCATGTAAGCAGTGTTAACAGGTGCGGTCCCGCACTGTATTCTATAAAGAACGTGCGAAACTGCCCGCACTGTAACAGTTATGCAGAGTGCGGTCCTAGCAAAAATGATAGAAAAATCCAAAATACTTCTAAATTTTCAAAAACAGAAAAAATTTAAAGCACCCAGGCAGATGTGAATCAATCAAAAACCAGAAAAAGAAACCTTTTCTCAAGTCAAAAATCAAAGAGAACCAAGAACAAACAAAAGTTCTTCCCCAGCGGAGTCGCCATTTTGTTGTGTAGATTAATCCGTCTTGCGGACAAGACCGATCTCTCTAGTACAAAAGGTAACTAGCAACAAACAACCAATTATACTAATCTCTCTCTAAGCATATGCAATTTATAAAAACACTTTACGGGTGCAAGGCCTACCTTATATCCAACGCTTTGCTTGCTTACTTGATTTTGTTGAAGTCCTTCCCGTGCACTGAAAGAACGTCCTTCGTATATCTGCAATCACAAACAAGGAAAAAGATTAAGTAGCACCTGTATAGACATTATCATAAATCATACTTATCATAATGATCAAAGAATTTATGAAATAAACCACAAATTGACAGTTTAATGAGAGAAATGAGTATATTTGTATTAACTTTAAAGATAGAAAACCTTTACAACCTGTGCCTTGATGTTATGCAGGTCCTCCCGGGGTCCGAAGCAGGAATCTCCTTTACTCTGACAAGCATTGCACTCTTTGAACTAAGACAAATGAGGATAAGTGATTTAACCTCACAGAAAGTCTTAAGTTACTCAAGTCTAAAACTCAACAGCATTTAACTTCAAATCTCATAAGCTTGAACTCCCTTTGAGGCTACACAAGGCCTCTTTTTATAGTGAAAGAGAGGAGGTTTCTAGTTCCAAATATGAAGGGATAGAATCCTCCTTCAAAGGGATAAGCTCCTTACATCAAGGGGTTAGCTCCATTAAGAAAGGGATGCATGAACCAGCTTCAAAGCGTATCCATTCCGAAAATTCCCGTCTAGAATCTTCTAGAATTCACCTGGAATTCACTTTTTAATCTTCATTTTCTCACCTTTTTATGTTTTACAGAGGTCCGCACCCATTACACAAAGAACGTGCGGTATGGTTCCGCATGCAGGCTGAGCTTTAGGTGCGGGACCGCAGGGAATGTATAGAGAAAGTGCGATACCAATTCTTTAGGGGATTTTAAGGATTTTCTTCTGATTTTGAAGCTTGATATGAGGAGCTGGTATATTAGACTTGCAAAAGGAGGAAGTATGAGTAATAAAGAGCTCATACGGTCAGCAGAATGTCAAGGTGACAGTTTTCAGTGTAACACATGTGCTAAATGGGTTTACCACACTCAATTAACTATTACAAGTTATTTTGAGATGAGATTACATTTTATTGTTCATCTTAATTAAGGGATAACTAAAATAGACATGCACCAAATTTAGCCCTGTGGGCCCCACCTTAGTGTAGGTGTTGAATGCACTAGGCATGGGTGCTGAAATTTTCTTGTTGAATTTCAACAGATCTTTATCCATAGAGTCGTGTGAGTTGTTACTTCTCAATTGATGGATGTCAGCACATTGTTGTAAGCTTCAAGTCTTCCAGCTAGTGGGTGCTAGATACTTTATGTAAAATTTATTCAACTTAATAAAATAATTGAGCAGCAGTAACAACGAGTGGTTTTTCCCTTGAGAGGGTTTTCCACCAGAAAAAATGTGTTCTCTTGTGTGCATGATTGATGTTGTTCATGACACTTTCATATGTTGATTTTATGTTGATTTCTTATGCTAACTGATGGGTTATTAATTATTGGTTGTTATGATAAAATATTTTAAAACGTTAATAAACCCTCACATTATTGATTCACCCCCCCCCCCCCCCTCAGTAGTGAGGTCAATTTCAATAATTGGTATCATAGCAGGGTTCTCTCGGTGAATCTTGAATGCTTGAGAGTAGATCGTGGGATTATGACAAATAATGAGGAAACCATCTCAAAATAAGAACGAAATGGTTCAGAATAAAGATCCTTTGTAGTGTTGGACTTGTGGTGGAGAGCATCGCAAGAAATATTGTTGGCAACATCAGGGTAGTTGACATCATATTTACAGTTCTCAGGAGGCACATACAGGTGGAGACGTTGGGTAGAGTATTCCTCTGATTTATGCAGCAATTGATAATAGGAAGGTTGATCATCCTTCATCCATCATTGAGATCTAAGGTAATATATGTGTTCAAGCTATTTCTATTTTGATTAACTATGGATCTACTATAGTTATATAAGTCCCAACCTGGTGGATAAGTGTTGCTTGAATAAAGAAGTGCAATAAAAATGTTGGTTGGTTTAGTTGGCTACGAGAACCAATAGAAGAGTTCATCATTAGGTGTGATCTTTTGCATTTGAGCTGAATGGCATGCCTACATCAGCATATCTAAATGTGCTTCCTTTGGGTTCATACATTATGTTGTTGGGCATGGATTGGTTTTTCATTCATAGGACTAAAGTGGACTGCTATGATAAGGTTATGGAGTTCCTGGATGATGATGGGGAAAGAAGAAGCCTACATCAGTGAGAATGGCTACAAATTTTCAGGCAAAGCACAATTGTAGAAAGGGATGTGTATTATTTTCTATTCATATTTCTAGTGACAAAGGGAAGGATGTTGAGGGTAATGAAGTCCTGAAGAGGTATCCTGTTTTGCAGCAGTTTTGGGATGTGTTTCCCGTGGAGATTTTAGAGTTGCCTCCTCATAGGGAAGTGGAATTTTCTATTGAGTTGACGTCGGGAGTAGCACCAATGTCTAAGGCACCTTACAAAATGAGTACTCTAGAGTTGGTGGAATTGAAGTTGAATTTTAAGGAAATGTTTGAAAAAGGATATATAAGGCCAAGTGTGCCAGCTTAGGGTGCACCATTGTTGTTTGTAAAGAAGAAGGATGGTACTCTTAGGTTGTGCATTGATTAGAGATAGTTGAAAAAATTGACTATCAAGATTAGGGATCCATTGCCATAGAATGATGTTTTGTTTCATCAGCTAAAGGGAGCAACAATATTCTCAAAGATTGATCTAAGATCAGGATATCATCAGGTGTGCATCAAATAAGAATATATTTACAAGGCCATATGTTAATGTAAAATATTATTGCAGGTGTACACAAATATTCTACTTTAGCTATGAGTGACGAATAGCCCTAACAACATAAATGACTGTGTAACTCTTTAGATTTGCAATAGACAATTAAAAAAAATGCTACAAAAACCCAAATCTATGCAGCAAAAGTAGTTAAAGAACAAAAAGAAATAACAACAGATGCAAAGTTAACTCCAAGTAGCCAAAAGACAAGACAAGGTTACATAATTATTTTTATATTATGTAACACTTGGTGAAGGAAGCAAGTAAATGTTACCAGTCCCACTCAATGGGATGGGTTCTTGGTTTTCCTCAATGCTTTAGCTTCGCGAGTCTCTCTCTCTCAATGGTGTAGAAAACCCAAAGCATGTGTTGAACTCAGATGGGAGCTCAAATGAAAAAATAAAATGATAGAGACAATGAGAATGATAAAATTGAAGAATGAATGGAAAAACCCCTCTTCTTTATAACAAAATATTGAGTTATCCTCGATAATGGATAATAATAAAATATTATTAATCAAGATCTAGATTTAACCGTTTGGAATATTTTATTATATTTTGTTGGAGGGGAAAAATATTTAAATTTGTTAAATACCTTTGTTTAGAAATAATAAACAAATTAATGATTTATTTATCATTTGAAGAATGTGGTTAAGGAATAATAAACAAATAATGATTTGTTTAATTATTCCTAGGTGATTTATTCAAATTTAACAAGGAATAATAACTTAATAATGATTTAATTAATTATTCCGAGAGAAAAATAATTATTTATCTAATTATGTCTCGTAATTGGGTTAAATATGACTAGGAATATTATTTAAACAATGGTTTAATTAATTATTCCTAGAGGAAATCAAATAAATAAGGATTTATTTAATTATTCCTCATGGGTTTTTTCGTTTTAACAAAAAATAACTTAATAAAATATGGTTTATTAAATAATTTCTTATAGTGAAAGAAATTTTACTATGGTAAAATTGGTATTACATGGTGTAGTATTTCGATCCATCTAATTAGAAATGGTTACATGACCAATTTTTGGTGATGACACCATATTCCGTACCAAGTATGGGAATTATCAGTTTGTGGTGGTTTCTTTTGGTCTTACTAATCCTCTGGCTACTTTCATGTATTTAATGAATAGTGTGATGCACCCTTATCTAGAAAAGTCTATTCATTGATGATATATTCATATATTATAAGAATGAGGAAGAGCATGCACATCACCTGCCAGCAATGTTAAGATTTCTAAGAGATTATCAGTTGTATGCCAAACTCAAAAAGTGTAGTTTTTTTCACAATGAAGTTCATTACTTGGGGAATTTTGTTTCCAAGGAAGGCATAGTAGTGGATTCATAAAATATTAAAGCTATAATGGAGTGGTTGAATCCTAGGAACTTAGATGAGGTTAGATCATTCATGGGTCTAGCAGGTTATTATAGGAGGTTCATTAGGAAATTCTCACATATTTCCTATGCTATCACATATTTGTAACGAGAAGGAAATAAGTTTGAATGGAATAAGGAGTGTGTAATTAGTTTTGAGCAGTTGAAGCATTTTATTAAAAATTATCTCATCTTAAAGATTTCATATCCAGATAAAGAGTCTATGGCATGTATAGATGCTTGCAAGAGAGGACTGGGTGGAGTCTTGATGCAAGAATGACAGGTGGTATGCTATGAGTCAAGGAAGTTGAATGAGCATGAGAAAAACTATGTGACTCATGATATTGAGTTGGAACCTATCATTCATGCCTTAAAGATGTGGAGACAATATCTTCTTGGTAGGAGGTTTATTCTGATGAGTGATCATCATGGATTGAGGTACTTGTTTGAACAACCTAATCTGAATATCAGGTAAGCTATATGGTTGGCTAATCTCAGTGAGTTTGAATTTGAGATTAGGTACAACAAGGACAAGGAGAAACAGGTTGAAAATGCTCCGAGTAGGAGAGTGCAGGTGAATCATATTGTAGGAGTAAGTTCTTATGGGATATATTTTCAAGATCAAAACTTGCAGGTAGGGTAGCATGATGACAGGTACCAGTAGTTGAAGCAAAGATTGCAACAACAGGATGAAGGTGATAGGGATGAGGAGTGTTGTACCTTTGAAGACAAACTCTGGCTGAGGGGAGTTCACTTCCCAAGACATTTAAATAAAACTGTGACATAAAAAATTTGTTGTCCCATCTTAAAAACCATATAAATTGAATTATCAAAACAATGTTCCAAAATCTTCTAATGAGTAGAACAATCTTTCAAAGTGGCCTTTTGACGTTGAATATGACTTAAATGGAAATGTTGTGAAGAAAAGGATGATGGAAAGATTTTTAAACAACAGGTTTTTTAATACAAAACCTCTTGTTATTAAATTTAGAAGAAAAAATGGAATTATTGTGGATTGATAAACAAAAAGAAAGAGTGTGTTGTCGACAATTGTTGTCTACCCTAGAGACAGTCTAGAGCTGCCATAGACCAGTGCCTAGGACATCTTAGCATAGCAGGAGGCATATAATAAAGTTGGGTTGTCAATCCAAAGGCTCTCCTACTATCTCTTGTTAAACAAGGAAATTGATTTAAAATGGGACCAGCAATCACAGAAACTGTCACAGGGAAAGTAATGTTGCAGAGGCACAATGCAAAGCTCCAATATAAAAGCGTCAGACAGTTAAGAGACAATTTACTGCAAAGAGGGCCGGTTCAACTAATATGTCACAGAGATCAAATATCAGAAAGTGCATGGAGGAAAGAAACGCAAGAGGATATTAGTTAACTTTGGTCTGATACCCAGATACACAACAGAACCACATATGGGCTTATCATTCTAAGAATCCATACATGACAATGGCGTTTTAAAAGCACCCTCCAAAAGCAACTAATATAGCATAAAGATGAATGAAATGAACATGAAATAGTATATCATGCATGAGCCTATTTAAAGCGCTTGACTGATTTAAGTATGGGCATCAACTAGGATGAATCCTTACCAAACCAGTGAGCTACTCGCATTCCAAAACATTATACAGGAAGATAAGTGAAATGGAAAGAGATATTGTATTAACACATAAGAGAAAATTACATACTGTGAAATATCAAAGACCAGAATCCTCATTACAGACATAACTCCTCCTCACTGAGACCCTACGGGCTCTGAGCCTTGATACAAAAGCTTTACAAGATGTATACAAAAATACCTTTCACAGCACAATTTCTGATAAAATTCTGGAACCCTTACAATTTTTTCCTTCTTCCCTTTTATAGAGGAAGGAGGAGAGAAACTAATAAAAGAAGTAGGTGAAACAATTAACTATTTCATTGAAACAAAATGGTGAGAAAATGCCCGCCCAAAGTGTTTGACGGCGCAAGAACGCTGTAAGTAATCTGTGGCTGCTCCATAACATAAATGCAGTAAGTGCAAATCTCTTCAGAAGTAAGGTATGAAGAATAAAATATATAACCTTCTGTACTTTTCTGAAGAGAATTTGGCTGAAATAAACCCTGAGGACAATGTTTTATGTGAAAAAATCTTTCTAGTAATCTGCATGGTCTTCGATCAAGCACTTTTGCCTCCAAAAGGGTATGTAAGACCCCCAAAGTCCTTAAATACGTTTCTATTGAAAATGCAACAAGATGATGGAGCTTAGTGAAATGAAGTCGCCTTCACTAAGTGGGCCCGCAGGCTATTTTTGGCGCAAAGTCTATTTTTAGACTATGTCTATTTTTAGACATATGGATCATGGTCTATGAGTCGCAGGATGCTATTTATGGATGATTGGTCGAGTTGGTAAAAATAGATGGACCTCTATTTTTAGACATTGGGCGGTTTCTATTTTTAGACTGTCGGGCTAAAAATAGAACAGTCAAATATTATTAACCCTTAATAATATTTAGACTATAAAAATTATCTTATCCTCTTGGAGCACTTTAGTTTGATGCTTGGATGTGGCACATGCAGCTGATAGAAGGAAATACCCTTTTCCTAAGGGTTAGTTGAGCTATTGCATGGTTGACTTCAGTTAGAACTCATGTGGCAGAGTTTGGTGGAGTTGATGAGACAGTTGGTGGAGTTGTGTTCGGTTTAACTTAGTTGAACTAGTTGTATTTAGTCTAATTGACAAATACACTAGTGATGAGTGGTGTGAATTAATTAATAATTAATTCACTAATTATTAACTCATAAATCAACTAAAGAACACATCAGTTAACTGCAATGCATGGACAGTTCAGTGGAGACCAGTGTTAGAGGTGGGTGAAAGGGTGAGTGTGACTATCAGTTGTGACCATGATTGTGCATGAGATTTTCACACACATTGATGGAGATTGCCAATGAGGATTGCGCAGTTGGAGCTAGTGGGATTTGAACTTGGATCTCATCATTAATCAACTTGGATTGCGCAGTAGAGGCAGGCAGACTTGTGGAGGAGATTTGAACCTGTGACTAGTTCACTTTCCATACTAGTTTTGTGTGTAGCATTGAGATAGTGCTGAGAGCTGTGAGAGCTTTGTGCTATGTATTGTTACATGTTATCTATCATTATAATATACAGATAGTTGGGGGTTTTCAGCTATTGCTTTCCCCATTACATACTGTGTTGATATGTGTGCTTGATTATTGTTTTATGTGCGCATGCGACTGTTTCTATTTCCGCATATTGATGATAAATTGTAGAAAAGGTTATGTATTATGCATGAAGCTTAAACAGTGTGTAATCAAGATAATCTCAGTGAATAATTCAGCAAATTATTCAAATTTCTACATGGTATCGGAGCTAAATTGATCATCGGATCTATTACAGTGATTACAATTATTTCGGTAGACAGAGTCTGTAACGGGCCAGGTAGCCTCTGGATCCATCCTTTCTCTGAAAGGTGATATATCCAGTAAATGCCCCTACAGTCGATATTTGTGCTAGAAATAATTTGTTCTCACAGATCCAGAAGCAGTTGAGTTTGAGTTGGTGGAATTCGAATTTGCAGCAGTTTTCTTGGTGCCGGAGTTGAAATGTCTTTCAAAGGATTGCGACTGGAATATGCCCTTGAGGGCAGTTCGAATTATGTTGCATGGAAGGACCGGATGGAGGTGGTATTAGATGATAACAGGCTGAAGGAGTTCATAGAAGCTGAGATCCCAAAGCCTACTGATGCTGCTCAAGTTGAGGCTTGGCAAAAGAAGATGGAAAAATGTCGAAGGATTCTGTTGGAGGGCGTGAAGGATCACATTGTATCCAACATGCATGGAAAATATTCTCCATACTTGATGTGGAAAGCGTTGACAGATTTATTCCAAAGCAAGAGTGACCAGAGGAAGTTGGTGCTCAAGGATAAACTTAGACACATAAATATGGAGAAAGGGGACAGTATGCCGAAAAACCTCACGAAGTTCATCCAATGCAGGGATGAGCTGGGAAGTGTGGGGGTGACTGTCGATGATGAAGAATTGGTGAGCTTGGCTCTCCTTGGTCTTCCGAAGAGTTGGCATGCCTATCAGGATTCTGTCAATGGTCGGGAGAAATTGCCAGGATGGGAGCGACTTTGGTCGGATCTTGTGCAAGAGGAGATAAGGCGGAATACCAGGGACAGATCTTCATCAAAGGCATCTGATGAAGAAAATTGCGCTTTGGCTGCCAAAGCAAAGAAGGGGAAGAGCAAGAAAGCTTCTCATTCCGGTGCGAAAGGCAAGAAGCAAGACATGTCCAAGGTGAAGTGCTTTCACTGTCACCAACACAGACATTATGCCACAAATTGTCCGCAGAAGAAGAAAAATAAGCAAGTTGCTGGATCTGCAGCGGGAGAGGCCTTAGCCTCGCAGTTTGAGCTGGATTTTTCGTTGATCGCATGCTTGGTCTCAAGTGTGATGGGATCAGTATGGTTCTTGGACAGTGGTGCGTCTTTTCACATGACTGGAGATCGAGATCTGCTTTCAGATCTGGATGAGAAAGATCTTGGAGTGCACATCGAGATGGGCGGTGATGGTAGATACAGTGCGACCGGTATCGTTACCATTTCCTTTAAGAGGGAGTCTGGTAAACCCTTCGTATTGAAGGATGTGATGCATGTTCCAGGATTGAAGAAGAATCTGATCTCTGTGGCGATGTTAGAAGACAAGGGGTACGATGTTGTCTTCAGTGAAGGAAAGGCTTTCCTGCGCAGTAAGACAACTGGAGAAACCCGAAAGATAGGGGTTCGATTCAATAACCTTTATCAATTGCATGTATATGGAAGTGCAGCAATGGCATGCAAGGCTGAAGGAGTGGTGAGCCGGGATGATGGCGAGTTGTGGCACCGGATATTGGGCCACCTTCACCATGGAGCTTTGAAGATACTGCAGCAGATTTCTACTGGGCTTCCTAAAGGCACTCTTGCGCAGTCAGATCAGTGCAAGGGGTGTACCTTGGGAAAATTTGTGAAAGCCACCTTTCATGAGAAGGATAGTCGCGCCATGACGATCCTTGAGAGAATCCACACATACGTGTGTGGACCTTTCTCAGTAGCCTTGACAGCAAAGCACAGGTACTATGTGATCTTTGTTGATGATTTTTCTCGGAAGTGTTGGATCTTCTTCATGCAGAAGAAGAGAGAGACATACTCAAAGTTCTGTGAGTTCAAGGCGCTGGTTGAGAAGGAATCAGGGAAGCAGGTGAAGGCTCTTAGGAGCGACAATGGTGGTGAATTCATCACTCTTTGAATTCAAAGAATTTTGCGTGTGAGAAAGGATAAGTCGTCATCGCACCCGCAACCCACTCTGAACGAGGATTGAGCGGAAGAAACGAGAACGATTGTGGGAGATGCACGGGGCGATGTTGCATGATCGGGGGCCTACCCCTTCACTTGTGGGCGGAGGCATGTCTGCGGTGTATGTACGGGGCCGTTGTCTATCAAAAGATACTTGGCATGAGTACACCGGAGAGGGTTTTCTGGCAAGAGGCACGATATTTCCCATTTGAGGATTTTTGGTTCACCTGTTTACATTCATGTGACGAAGGATGCCAGGAAGAAGCTGGAGCCGACTGCGGAGGTTGGGATATTTGTGGGGTACACTGATATGGCCCACAACTATCATGTGTATTTTCTAGACAGTCGCAAGACTGTTGTGCGACGGGATATCAAATTTCAGGAGGAGAAAGCCATGAAGTGTTCACTTGAGAGGGAGCCACACTTGCATGAAGAGGAGGAGCTATTAGTTCCCAAGGATGAGCTTTAGGATGTGGATCAGCCACGGAAGGAGTCATGGAGTGGAAGAGACCACTCATGCGAGCGCCAACCATCGGAGAGGGCGCAAGTGCACTCGAGGAAGGTAGACGTGGCTCAAGATGCGAAGGTTGTAGGACCACCTACGGCCACGAAGCCATGACGACAGTCACCAGACCGGTATACTGGATACATGGCTCTTGTGAGAAAATGTGTCGTGACGGAGCCATCCTCTTTCGAGGAAGCTGTGGAGGACCCTGCATGGGTAGATGCCATGGTGGAAGAGTATAATTCGATTGTCAGAAACAGTGCATGGGAGATTGTCCCAAGGCCGGAGGGGAAATCAATGGTGGGTTAGAGATGGATCTACAAAGTGAAGCAAGCAGCTGATGGGAGTGTGGAGAAGTACAAGGCAAGATTTGTTGCCCGAGGCTTCTCATAGATAGAGGGGATCGATTATGAGGAGACCTTTGCACCTGTTGCAAGGTATTCTTCCATACGGATGATCCTAGCTCTCTCAGCGCAGATGGGGTGGCACATTCATCAGATGGATGTGAAGACTGCGTTCATCAACGGAGTCATTGAGGAAGAGGTGTACATAGAGCAACCTGAAGGTTTCGAGATCTTCAGCAGCGAGTCGCATGTGTGCAAACTCAAGAGAGCGCTGTATGGGTTGAAACAAGCACCTCGTGCTTGGTACACACAGATAGACAGTTATTTCACCGGACTTGGATTCTCTAAGAGTGAGGCGGATCTGAAATTATACCAGATAGTGGTGGAGGGTAAGTTGCTGATAATTGTACTTTATGTAGATGATTTGATTTTGACGGGTGATGAACTGTTGATACACTCATGCAAGGCTGATCTTGCAAAGGAGTTTGAGATGAAGGACTTGGGCCTCCTTCATTATTTCCAGGGATTGGAAATTTGGCGGTAACGGTGATGAATTTGTTTGTTTCTTTGGAGTAAGTATGCCGAGAAAATGTGGAGAAGTTCAACATGCATGGCTGCAAGGCTTGTTGATACAGCTTGTTGATACTCTCTTCCTGGTGGTTGGAGGAAGGAGGATGCTACTTGGTAGGAGGTAGTGGATGCCTGTTGTTTATCGACGATTGGTGGGGTCGCTTATGTATCGGGTCGATACACGACCCGTATATGCTATCTTGTTAACGACTTTCTACAGCTATGGACAGCCTACCAAGCTCACTGTTGGAAGAAGCGACGACATGTATTGCGTTATCTTAGAGCACATCAGGATAATAAACCCTACGTAGTGCGAAAGGAGGAGGAGGTGAAGCTATGTGGCTTCATGGATGCAGATTGGGCAAGGAGCCCAACGGAAAGAGCACATCTAGAGGGATCTTTAGTATTAGGTCGACAGTAGTTTCTTGGTACAGCAGGAAGCAGAGATCCATGGCACTCAGTTCAGCAGAGGCTGAGTATATGGCAGCAAGCTTGGCTGCATGCGAGGCCATATGGATGAGGAAGATCTTGGTCGGGTTGTTCGGGTCACACTTGGAGCCTACTGTGATTTATTGTGATAACCAGAGTTGCATTAAACTCTCGGCTAATCCAGTATTTCATGATAGATCCAAACACATCGACATCAGGTACCATCATATCAGAGATTGTGTGCAGTGGAGAATCATGTTACTTTCATATATTCCCACGGAGGATCAGGATGCTGACATCTTGACGAAGGCGCTCACCAGGAGCAAATTTGAATACCACAGAGGCAGGATAGGGGTTGCAGATAATCCATATCTTGTTGAGAGGGAGTGTTGAAAATGCAAAAAGATGATGGAGCTTAGTGAAAATAATTTGCCTTCACTAAGTGGGCCCGCAAGCTATTTTTGGCGCAAAGTCTATTTTTAGACTATGTCTATTTTTAGACATATGGATCATGGTCTATGAGTTGCAGGATGCTATTTATGGATGATTAGTCAAGTTGGTAAAAATAGATGGACCTCTATTTTTAGATATTGGGCGAAGTCTATTTTTAGACTGCCAGTCTAAAAATAGATCAGTCAAATATTATTAGCCCTTAATAATATTTGGACTATAAACATTATCTTATCCTCTTGGAGCACTTCAATTTGATGCTTGGATGTGGCACATGCAGCTGACAGAAGGAAATACGCTTTTCCTAGGGGTTAGTTGAGCTATTGCATGGTTGACTTCAGTTAGAACTCATGTGGCAGAGTTTGGTGGAGTTGATGAGACAGTTGGTGGAGTTGTGTTGGGTTTAACTTAGTTGAACTAGTTGTATTTAGTCTAACTGATAAATACACTAGTGATGAGTGGTGTGAATTAATTATTAATTAATTCAATAATTATTAACTCATAAATCAACTAAATAATACATCAGTTAACTGCAATGCATGGACAGTTCAGTGGAGACCAGTGTTAGAGGTGGGTGAAAGGGTGAGTCTACTATCAGTTGTGACTATTGGTTGTGCATGATTTTTGCACACACATTGATGGAGATTGCCAATGAGGATTGCGCAGTTGGAGCTAGTGGGATTCGAACTTGGATCTCATCATTAATCAACTTGGATTGCGCAGAAGAGGCAGGCAGACTTGTGGAGGAGATTTGAACCTGTGACTAGTTCACTTTCCATACTAGTTTTGTGTGTAGCTTTGAGATAGTGCTGAGAGCTGTGAGAGCTTTGTGCTATGTATTGTTACATTTTCTCTATCATTATAATATACAGATAGTTGGGGGTTTTCAGATATTTCTTTCCCCATTACATACTGTGTTGATATGTGTGCTTGATTATTGTTTTATGTGCGCATGCGACTGTTTCTATTTCTACATATTGATGATCAATTGTAGAAGAGGTTATGTATTATGCATGAAGCTTAAATAGTGTGTAATCAGGATAATCTCGGTGAATAATTCAGCAAATTATTCAAATTTCTACAGTTTCTTGAATCCTCTGCTCTTCACTGATATTTTCTATCTGCGCCATTAATTCTTCATCTACTCGACCTGTGCATTTGAATGACCTCAGAGGGTTTGATAGGTTTAAACCCTGGCTTTTTAATGGATGTCATGTCAGCATATCTTCTCGGATCCTTTCTCCATAATTTTGCATTTGATAATTGGTCCTCTGGAGCATTCTCAACTTCTGTGGTGATGGACGTGAATTCTGATGATTCACCATCGCCATAAACCTGCAAAACCCACAAAATGATTAGAGAAAACCAAGCTCCAGGGTGATGGATGAGGTAGTGACCATAGAGTGGTGATATGGACTAAGTTAAACGATGAGGAGAAGCAGGGTGACGGAGAAATGAAGGGTGGCAACACAGTGGGACGACGATGTGTGGACGAGGCGAGCACAGACAACACAGACATGTAAACGATGCATGGAAATAGTGGAGGTGAACACGAATGACACATGGGCGCATGAGAGACTATACAGAAGGGGTGACGTGGAGGTGGACTCAGTCAACTAACGGGTGCGCGAACAATCCTGGGCCATACGATCAAAAATGGGATTGACGGTTGACATTATGTCGGGCGGTGGTGAGATGGTGGGCCATGGGTGATACAGTCGTGAGTTAAAGGCTGCACAACTTTGGAAAATAATCGCCGTTGGATTGAGCTCTTCGGATCGGATGGCCAGAGTTAATATCGCTGCACGAATTTGATCGAGAGATAATGCGCGATGGAGGGTGGTATTGCCGTCGTACATCGGGACGCGTGTCCATCGTTCAATGGAATCGTTGTGTTTGGAACAATACCACATGCCTTGGATAGGAAGTGCGATGAAAACAGGCTGGTTTTTGCACGATGGACACGGGGTGGGGACCACTAGGGCAGTAGGCAACGGACCGTTGATTTTCGTTTGATCTGACGGCTGATAGCGCGCTCGATAGATTTGTACGATAAACACCTCTTAATTTAGTACAAGGTTTTGTACCCGGGTCACGTGAAGGACTGGTTGTAGGAGGCTGAGCCCAAAAAGGGCTTAGGATTCAAATTTTTCAACAGCGAGCCTTTCGGTCTCCGATTGTGAAGTCTGGGTGCGGAGGAGGGCAACGATAAGCCGAAAAAGGGTCCCTTAGGCCACGATAAGAACTTTTGAAAGTTTCAGGAGGGGCTAATGGCCAAAAATTTGAATGGAGGGGCTAACGCGTACAATAGAGTGCATCATTAAGGTTTTATTTTATTAACTCACATAAATCAAAACTTGAAACTGTAAATCTAAAAAGTTCCATCAACTTCATTACTCCTTTCTATTGAAGAAAACATTAAATGGAAAAAGAACATAAATACATATCACACTCAACAAGTTTCTAGAATCACTCTGAAGTATTTATTCATATCACCAAGAAGATCTGAAATAAAAAGGACTTTCTTCTTCTGAGGTCCGAAATTTGGAACCTCACTTTCTCTTACAAAATTTCTTTTATACAAAATTACAAAAGGGGACAATTATATTATTGTCAACTATAAAAAACTGTCAATTAACTAAAATAATCTTAAAACTAATTGTCCTTATGAGTATTACATTCTTGATGAAAAATAAAATAAAATTACATTATTACATCATTTAAAAACAAAATCCCAAAAGGCTGTTAAAAAGGCAGGTGACATTAAGTCACTAAGTGGGATGGGACTCTGTTGTAGCTAAAGTTCCAGCTTTTGCTCTTGTCACTGTTGGTGACATCCATTCTCTGCATCTTTTCCAAATATTCATATCAACATTCATACTCTTCACAAATATAGTATGTGTCATCCTAAAATTTGTGATTCTGTTGTATGTTGGCTTCTCCATAAACAGGGTTCTCATCAACCACAATACTGAAAATCTCTCTGCAAATAGTTTACAATGGTTTCTCCCTTCAGTATTGTTGTCTTCTCATGTGTGGAACCAATCTTTCTCTTAGCCTCCACCATCATGGTCTCATATGTCTCCCAGGGTAATAAGTTTCCCTGTTGATCCCAGCAAGAAGGTAACCTACTGTAGTCCCCTTATCAAAATCATTGTTCAGTTTAATTAAAGTTTCCTTGACTTTAGACAATTTTGTTTCTATTGTTTACTTTCACAATTTTTTTAGAAGAATTTTTTTAATTTCTAGGAAATATTTTGTCCTGTCATCGATTTTTAATTCCTTCATTTCCTGTTCTAATCTTGAATTAAGAAAATTAATCATCTTTCTCGAAAATTTGGCACACTGTTGAAATTTCTTCTTATTAGCAGCAGTCGATCTTTCCAGATCCCTCACTATAGTTTTCTCTTATGCTACTATGGACAAAGGCTCCCACATATTCTTCACAGTATTAATGTTGTCATTCAAGATTATCTCCCTTGCTTGGATAAGGGACATATTTCCCTTCACTTTCTCTTTCAGCTCTTTGATTTCTTAAGAGGCCAACTGAAAATCATTCCTATATTTGTTGGATTTTTCTTGAGACATGGCCAAATCCATTTCAATTACCCTTATTATTTTCATAGCATCATCACAATTTCTTTGTATCATCTTCATTTTACTTTAATAATTCTTCAATTCAGTCATGATTCTAGTTTGCTTGTTTGCTGGATCTTTAGAGTCTTCTTGCGCTAGAATAGTACAAACATGGGATTCTATTTTCTGTTGTAAAACATAATTAATCTTCTTCATCTTAGCATTTTCCTCATTTCTTTGCAAATTTCTCTAGTTATAATATGTTTCTCTTTCTCTATTTGTTCAACTCCTGGGGCCATGGCATGTTCCAAAGAAGGAAAATTTATATTTTTCCAAAGAACCTAAATATTTGTTTCATCTCCTTGCAACAATTTCTGGAAAACACTTCTATCTTCTGGGTTCACACCCATTTTTAATATGTTTTTCTTCAGTTCTTCATTCTGTGAATTCAAAGCCCTTGAGTTATAATTTTCTAATTTCCATTGATTTACTACTTTCTCCAATAAGGTTTTAGATTTACTAGCATCTATAGAATCTTTTTTATATCACTATAAATCAACTCCCCAGTCTGTCTATGAAAGTTGATTTTTTCAGGTAATGGGATCTCTCTAGCATTTATTTTCAAGTTGACAGTCTTGAAACCTGTTGAATATGATACAATCAAGGAAAAGTGATGAAATAAAAATAATTGGAGCTAGTTTCTCTCAAGATCCATAGCAAAAAGTAATCTAGTTTGATAATCAGCAATTGACTGTGCCTCCAATTGGGATTCCATTCTCTCTTTTACCCTTATGTTCCTTTCTTTTATTTGTGAATACAATTTTTTAATGACTAGAATAGAACTCTGAGTAGCCTCTTCTGGAACAGGGGAAGAAGGTGTAAAAATGACTACCCCTAGTTGCAACTAGAAACCTCCTGCTACTGAAAAACTACCCCCTTCAGAAAATTTAACCATTTTCGAGCCCTTATATGTCTCTTCATCCAGGTCAATGATCTCCTAACTACCTCTTTTCAAATTTTTCTCACTAGGGTGAGGAGTCTCAACCTCCATTTCTCCTGATGTAGTAGTTTGTCCTCCATTTGCTAATTTTTCAACATCTGGTCGAGACTCATGAACATAAGGGGAAAAGTATTCTCCACTCTCTTGTTTGAAATGATATGATGAGGGTCATAGGTCCATTTCTCACCCAAATGAAACTTCATGCTTTCTAGGATTTTATTCACTTATCCCATATCATGTCTAATATTCAAAATGAATGGCCCAAATATCCCAGGAAATTTGAACAAATGGCCCTTCTTTTCAAGGAAAAAATATATTTGATATGCATTTAAAATTTTCCTAAAAAACTCCAAGGAAAATAGTCTCATTGGCACAAATGTATGGAGTTTGCAGGGGGGAACCTCTACTGCATATAAATGTATTTCTAAATATTTTTCAACTAAAAATAAATCACCCACATTTAAATCCTTACTGAGATGAAGAAGAGACTGTGCTTTTGATAAAATGCATGGTGGAGAAAAACTGTTAATAATTGAATAAAAAATTGATAGAAAAGAACTGGTGAAATACATAAGGCCTTCAACATTTGGATTACTTCTTATAACATCTGTCCAGAAAATCACTAATTGTTTTTTTTTATGAGGATCCATGATGTTTAGACCCAGGTGCATAAAATTGTTAACATGAGTATACAAAAAGAGATACGTGACCAAAGAAGGACATCTGAAGCATCCAGTGAGGGAAAGATATGTTAACTATGAATTGGCCATCTTATCTCAAAAGGCAGGAATATCAAAAAATGTGTTTGGATTCATGGTCTGATTAAGGAATGTTAACAATGCTATGCTAATTCCTCTTTCAAATTTTAGACAATTTCTTTTCATGTGCTTAAGGGTTCAAGTTCTCTTACAAGTTAATTGAGTCTCATGAGTGATTTTTATGTTAATTTTATGAACAATTTAACATAAAACAATGACTAAAAAACAATAATAAATGTACAATACATCACCATACAACACATCAACATATGGATTTGATGAAGGAGTTCACCCCTCTTGGGATACATCTCCTTGGTCCAGCTTCCATGGCTTGGGCCTTTATATTATGATCAAATTTGAAAAATGATGCCTTTACAATGCTTCTTTGCTCCTAAAATTTGTTTCATTGAGTCTATAACACTTAAAAATGGTACCTTAGCCTCTTTATCCTCCTGATTTGATCGAAAAATGAATGAGTTATGAAATGACCTAGTTTTCCCACAATTCGATCCACAATTTTCACAAAATTTGGGCTGGTCCTACAAATCCGCCCAAAATTTGGCAAATTGTCCACAATTTCGTTGACCGGCAGTGAAAATTGTGGGACGGTTAGTTTTTCTAATAACGCCATAAGCCGGATTGGCACTAAATAAAACTGCATTACACATTAATTAAACATGGATTAAATGTGCTAATGGTTCACTTAAGGGCTGGCGCCTCCTCTGCTCTGCCTGTGGTTTGAGGTCCTAGTCGTATGGTTTGAGGTTGTCCCCCTCTCCCCTCATCAGTGCTTTGTATAAAGTTTAAATAAATGTGGTGATGTATAAGGTTAAGAACCATAGCACATATGATTTGGTAATGATGCATGTTAGTTCGGGAGAGGTCTCGGGTTTGATCCCCTCCTGGTCCCTCCAGTCCTTAACAAATTTTTTAATATGCCATGAGGGAGACACATGGCAGCCACAAGATGAGCCACATGCCACCTCCTCACTGGTCTAACCACAACTAATAACAACCTGCCAACACGCACCAAAATGCACCAACCACCACATGCCACTTGGCAGCCCGAGATTCTTCGAAGAGATGGGTTGACTATACTATTTACCTACCTAGTCAGCATGCCATGTCAATAGTATAGACTTTTGACTGGGCTCCTTGTCTGTACATTTTTTTGCTAAATTTGCATGTTTAGGAAAAAAAAATAACACGTTTTTGAAGTCATACAGAGGCCATTTCACGTGAAACAAGTTGCGTTGGATTCCGAACGAAGAACACTACGTGGTCGTTCAGGTTTTTTGTCATTATGAGAAATTTTATTTTTGAGCATAAATCTGAGCACCTGATCATTCTTCCACACTGGAATCTTTTGGATCCCAAAATATCATATTCATTTGATGAATAAGTGAGGGTACTGTTCCCTCACCTTCCCAATTTCAATCCATTTGGCTTTATAAGGATTTTCTCCTTTGAGCCCCACTCGAAGATAGTCGACACTTCCTCTTTTCGATGTCCTTGTTCTTTTGTAAAGTATGGTGTCTTGATGAAGTTCAGTAAAGAATTCTGGAGAAAAATCTTGAATAGATGGTAGTTGAACGTTCTCTCCTTGATATTCAATCAAAGGAGGCTCATACAATCTTAAATTTTCAACATTAACAACAAAGTAAATTTTCATGTATGATGGCAAATCAAGCTTGAAGGAATTTTTACCAATCTTTTCCAGAATTTTCAAAGGACCATAACAGATTGGTTTCATATTTTTACCATATTATTGAAGCCTTTCCTTGATATTGTGAAGCCAAACTTTGTCACCAACTTGAAACTAATGATCCACTTGATGTTTGTTGTGTCTCGCTTTGTACTTTCCTTGAATTTTTTCTAGTTGATCTTGGACTGTTTGATCGATCAACTGAATTTTTTCTATGAATTTATTTTCTTTATCTATGTCGCTATGCCCATATATAGCCACATATTTTTAAAAATGAAATCCAATGGTGATTTTTTCAAGTATCCACGATATTCTTCAAACGACAATGTTTATGTAGAGGAGTGTTTTTCACGGTTGTAAGCATGTTGAATGTAATGAAACTGTTCATCCCACACTTTAGGATGTTTTCTGCAATATCCTCGAAGAAGATGAATGTTTTTTCAATTGACCACTTCGATTTTAACATCTGTTTGTGGATGAAAGGTTGTACTCTTCTTCAACTTAGTGTCCATCAAGTCCCACAATCTTGACAAAAAATTCCCAACAAATCGAGAATCTAGATCACTTACAGTAGATGTAGGCACCCCAAAATGAACCCAAACATTTTGAAAGAAAATATGAGCTATTTGTTCAGCTGTGACTTGTTTTTTACATGACATCAATATACACATCTTGTTGAACCTATCCAAAACTACATACAAATAATCATGACCTGTTTTTGACAAAGGAATACCTCCTACAAATCCATAGAAATACTCTCCCATGAACATGAATGAACCATAAGTGGTGTGTACAATCATAACTTCCCATTACCAGGCTTATTGACTGCACACAATGAAAAACCTTTAATGAAACGTGACACACTTTCAAGAATACGAGGACAATAACAATACCTCTGAATATTTTCCCCTATTTTTCTTACACCAAAATGTCCAACAATAAGAGAAGTGTGTGATTCCCTTATGAAATTCACTCTCTCCCCCTATGGAATACAAAGCTTGCCCAAATGATACAACAAGTTATTATGTACATGGTAATCCAATTCCTCAACTTGGAGACCTTGACTCAAGTTTCCATAAACATCTTGAAAGTCATTATCAAATGCATATTATTCAACATAACTTTCATGTAAAACATAATTATTCTTGAGTAAAGTAGCAACACTAATAATAGGACTAGAAATCATATAAGAACACTTGTTGTATATACCTTGCTTATACCTGATGACCAAGTGGAATTGTTGTAAGAAACCCATCCATCGAAAGTTCCTTGACTGCTGAAACTTAGTTTGCAAATGCAAGTATTGCAATGGTTGGTGGTCAATGTGAATAATGGTTTCCTTTCCAATAAAATAGTGTTTCCACTTCTTCACACTTTGAACCAACACATATAGCTCCTTTTCATAAGTAGGATAATTTATCACTGGACCATTGAAAACTTCTGAATGGAATGAAATGGGCTTACCGTGTTGTAAAAGGACTGCACCAATGGAATAGTCACTTGCATCTATTTGAATCTCAAAGGGTTGTCTAAATTCTGGTAGTGCTAGTATTGGGGCTGAACTGATATTCTCTTTCAAAGCATTGAATGATTTTGGTGCTTTCCTCCCCACTAGAAGCCCTTCTTAACACTAGTCAATGCATGTGATGGAGTTGCAATAGAAGAAAAAATAGCAATGAACTTCCTCCAATATTGTGCTACTCCTAGAAAACCTCTTACCTCAGTGACTGTCTTGTGTGTTGGCACATTCATAATGAACTCAAAATTAGAGGGCTCTATCTTCAGCTCACTTCCTCCAACAATATGTACCAAATACACTAAAGAATTTTTACCAAATTCACATTTTGAAATATTAAAAAAAAACTATTCTTTTCTTAAGACATCAAGAAAATTTTTTACACGCATAACATGTTCATTTGGTGATTTGCTGAATATCAAAATATCATCTAAGTAGAAAATGACCAAATCATCAAGAAATGGTCCTAGTACATCATTCATAACTCTCATGAAAGTAGCTGGAGCGTTGCAAAGACCAAAAGGCATAACAAGCCACTGAAACAATCCTTGTTTAGTTTTAAATGAAATATTCCATATGTCCTATTCAACTATTCTAACTTGATGGTAACCAATTCTTAAGTCTAACTTAGTGAAATACTTTTCATACCTCAACTGATCAAGAAAATCATCTAGTCTTGGGAGTGACCATGGTTTCAATTTTTATCTCATCACCTGAGTCAGATCCAAGATCCTGTTGTGTGTGAGCGGTTGTCTTTTGTTTCCCCTTGTTGTTGAATTTATTAGGCCTCAATTCTGGATGAATCTTCCAACAATGGGATTCATCATGACCCTCTTTGGAACAATGTTTACATGTGGTTTTCTCCCCTTTTTTTTTAATGGATGAATTTTTCTTTTGTTTTCCTTTGAAACCCTTTCCTTTTTCACCACCCTTAAATGGTTTTTTTTTTACCCTCTTCTGATACATTTTCCCCTCTTGCCTCAGGTAACTATGTAAACCCAATATATACTTCAACAAGGTATATTGAGAATGAAAATCAACACCTAACATAAGAGCTATTTTTCTAAATTCTTGAGTGTAATCTTGCACAATTTTACCTTTCAATTGTCTAAAGTTTTTCCAGTTCATAATGGATTTTTGCATGTAAGCTGGAGAGGAGAATCTCCTTTTAATGGCAGAAATGAAATTAGTCCAAGAAATTGAGATCTTACCATTTTTTTTAATCTCATCTTGTGCCCTTGCTTCCCACAATACAAGTGACACTTCCTCCATTCTCAAGGAAGCCAATTGAATCTTTATGTCATCCTCTTGAAGGTTATGAATTCTGCAATAAACCTCCAATTGACGAATCCAATTATCTAGATTCTCTGCATTCACTTCACCATTATACATCGGTAGCTCAAATTTAACATCAAGTTTAAGTAAGGGTTATTTACCAGTTCCTTTTGAAGTATGTGTATGAAAAGGTGGAAGGGTTGTGGTAGTGTAATATGGTGAAGAGGAAGGTGAAGATGGTGGCAAGGATGATGGTGGAGTGGGTGGTGGTTTATTACCATATTCATGACCTCCTCCTCCTGGAGAACACTCTCCTCTAGGAGGCCTAGAAATTTCTCCCTGCATCCTTAAATTCCTCTCTTCATAGAGGATCTTTACCATCTCTGTCATATCAAAAAATTCCTTTTTCAATGCTCTCTCCTCTTCTGTCATGGTAGGTTCTATTAAATGAGACATGCTCACTGAAGAATCAACTTCAATTTGAGGATGTGTTGGTGTTGAAGACTTTGGGAACCTTTCCCTTCTTCCTCTTGAGCTAACTATAGGGCTTTAAAACAGCTTCCCTTCTCCTATTTTGAGTTTTAACCTTGTAAGCATGACACAAAATTGCAAACAATTAGATCCCTTATTACACAAAAAACATAAAGCTATGATACCAAAATGATATGATCAAGGAATGTTAGTAATGTTGTGCTAATTCCTCATTCAGATTTTAGAAAATTTATTTTCATGTGCTTAAGGGTTCAAGTTCTCTTGCAAGTTAACTGAGTCTCATGAGTGATTTTATATGTTAATTTTATGAACAATTTAACATAAAAAAAGACTAAACAACAACAATAAAATGTACACTATATCACCATACAACACATCAACACAGGGATTTGATGAAGGGGTTCACCCCTCCTAGGCTACATCTCCTTGGTTCAACTTCCATACCTTATGCCTCTATATTATGCTCAAATTTTCAAAATTATGTGTTTACAATGCTTTTATACTCTTGAAACTTATTTCATTGAGTCTAGAAAACTCAAAAATGATGCCTTAGCCTCTTTATGATCTTGATTTGGTCAAAAACTAAATGAGTCATGAATTGACCTAGTTTTCCCATATTTCACTCCACAAGTTGGACAAAATCTAGGCCGGTCCTACAAATCCACCCGGAATTTAGCAAACTATCCTACAATTTCGTTGACTGGTGGAAAAAATTGTGGGATGGTTAGTTTTGCTACTAACACCATAAACTGGATTGGCACTAAATAAAATCGCATTACGCATTAATTAAACCAATATTAATGTGATAAAGGCACACTTAAGGGCTATGGCCTCCTGTGCTCCTCCTGTGGTCTGAGGTCCTGGTCGTATGGTTTGGGGATGGCCCCCTCTCCCCCCATTGGTGCTTTGTATAAAGTTTAAATAAATGTGGCACTATATAAGGTTAAGAACCATAGTGAAAAGGAGTTGGTAATGGTGCATGTTAGTTCGACGGAGGTCTCGGGTTCAACCCCCGCCTGGTCCCTCCGGTCCTTAACCAAATTTTTAATATGTCATGAGGGGGACATGTGGCATCCCTAGGATGAGCCACATGCCTCCTCCTCACTGGTCTAACCACAACTAATAAAAACCTGCCAACATGCACCAAAACAAACCAACCACCACATGCCACTTAGTAGCCTGAGATTCACTGAAGAGATGGGTTGACCATACCATTGACCTACCGAGTTAGCATGCCACGTCTGCAGTATGGACTGCTGACTGGGCTCCCTGTCTGCACAGTTTTTTTTTCCAAATTTGCCTGTTTAGGAAAACAGACAAAACACATTTATGAAGCCATACAGAGTCCATTTCGCGTGAAACAAGTTGCGCAAGATTCAGAACGAAAAAAACTACACGGTCATTCAGGTTTTCTGTCATTTTGAGAACTTTTAGTTTTGAGCATAATTCTAAGCACCTGATCAATTCATCATCAAATGAAACATTCCCAAGATAGCCTTATCAATAAAAATAGTATATTCTCTCCCAAAAATATTTTCCATGACTTCAAGGATGGGTTTGACCTCCTCAACAAAGGTATCCAAAGGAAAATGAGTGGGCTCCAAAGGAAATTGATTTCCAGCGGGAATCAGAAAGAAAATTAGTTAGGCATAATTGGGTATAGACAAGATTTGGAAAGTCAAAAATATGGTTTCCTCTGAGAAAGAGGTATAAGACTCTAAAGAAGGAAAACACAGGGCTTTTTGGATTAGAAGGGAAGAAACTTGGAAGATATTCTCTCCCAATTTATTCATAACAAAATAGTTTTATGGGTAAAGAGCATAAACAAGCCAATAGATAAATTCTGGGAAAAAATATGTTTGGGGAAACATTGCATATAAAATGCCAAACCTGATAGCTGTAACATAAACTAGGGAGTATGCTTGATTAAGGAGGACATGATAGTGTAATTCAATGAGGTTCAATGATTAAATTGGGTCAAATAAATCTATTTCAGTGTCCATGGAAGGAATGTGCAAGGAAGAACCAGTTAACATAAATCTCTTTGAAATTTTGATAGCTAGGATTGAAGAGATGATGTGTAAAATACCTAGTCACCAGAGCTGATGCTGATGGAGCTCTGAATTGTACAGTTTGGATCCATGGAGGCTGAGCACAGAGATAAAGGTGAATTAAAATGGGGCATAATAACATGATTTAAGGAAAAATAGGGAAAATGGAGGGAAAAATAATTAATGAGCTCGTGGGGTGTACTATTTCATGACATGGCGACATGACAAATTGAAATGACAAAGGTGATGTGGAGGATGAGGTGGCAGGAAGCAAGAGTAACATAATGGTGATGGGGCGGTGATAAAATAGTGACAACATATCCCCACTCACTTGCTGACATCACAAGGTTGCTTGCTGAAGTTCTGTGGGGGCAGAATCTAGTACATTGTAGTTTTGATGGAGTCCCCTCGTAACCAATATCCATCGTTTATCTATAAGTCAATAGGACTCCAAAAATTATTTGTGAAGGAACTGGGTGGAATAACCGTCGGGCATGTAGTGCCGTCGGGTTTCCACCATCGTCTTGGCCCCTCATTCTTGTTGCACTATGCTCGACAACTTGAACAGAGTTTAACACTATGCCTGACTTTAGCATAGGATCCACCAACCTTATTATTTATTGCTGTTGAACTAAATTTTATTAGTGATATTTAATTCACCGTTACAAAAATAAATCAAAATATTAAATTAAATTTTGATTTTGATTTTTTTTACATATATATTTTTTCTTTTGCACACATGATGAAAATAAAACGAGCTACAAAAGGACTATCACCTCACGACAGATGGCTTGGTCAATTCCAAAATAATATTTATGTGCCAAATATCAGTGAATGTTATGAAACCAGCTCACAAAATATAAGAAAAGATAGATCAATGCCTTAGAAATCAACCTCTTCGTGGGGGAAATCTCCTTTACATTACATAAATGAACAATTCTTGGACTCATTTCTATATATAGGAGTCCATGGGGTTACAATATAATCCTAGCCAACTTAGCAATAATAATGTAAGGGCACAACAATAACAATTTATGAGGCATGATAATAACAATATGAGGACTACAGGGGTACGACAATAACAATAAGAGGGCTACACTAACAATAATAAGGGACTACACTAGTAATATAGGGACCTAACATGCCCCTCTCCTTCAAAAAAGTGTTTTCCTTAATGCTTGATTAATTCTAGATGATTCTGTATAAAATTCTCATCCTCCTACGTGGAATCTTTAGTGGGTAAGTTCTTCCACTTGATGAGATACCCTGAAATTGATTGATTGCATAGCTATCGAGTTCTTGTTTCTGTGACTGCTTCAGGTTCCAATATGATTTTTACTTCCTCATCAAGTTCTGGAAATACTATTTGAACTGGAATTTTGTCAACTATAACCTTCTTTAAGCATGAAACATGGAAAACTGGGTGCACTCGGGAAGATGCAGGAAGCTCCAATTTGTATCCTGTAGTACCAATATTTTACAACACCGTGTAAGGACCATAGTACTTTTGTGATAGTTTATTATCCTTCTTACCTTGCTTGAGGGACATTTGTTGTATGGTTGTAGCCGTAAAAATACCTAGTCGCCTACATCAAAACTTCTCTCGCTGCGATGTTGATCTGCCTGTTGTTTCATTCGATATTGTGCAAAATTTAGGTTATTATTTAAGAGTTGGAGAACTTGTTGTGATCTTCCACTGCTTTAACCATAGGATTTTCTCTTAAAGGTGATGTGATGGATGGTGGATGATATCCATAAAGTGCCATAAATGGGGTCATTTTTGTTGAAGTGTGGAAGGAAGTGTTATACCACCATTCAGCCAGAGGTAAGCACTTGAACCATTGTGTGTGTGTGTATGTGTAATTTTTTTTTTTTTTTAGATACAAAGAAACAATGATATCCTTCCAAACATTTGTTCACTATCTCAGTTTTCCCATTGAATTGAGGATGATAAGATGATCTATGAGTTAGTTGAGTACCCAAACAAGAAAATAATTATTTCCAAAAATTTACAGAGAAAATGGGATCTCTGTCACTTACAATAATCTTTGGGTTTCCATGTAACTTTTGAATTGTTTCCATAATTGCAGTAGCAACTGTACTCTCTTTAAATGGATGAGATAATGCACAAAAGTGTGCATACTTGGTAAGTCTTTCAACTGCCACCATGATGACACTATTTCCTTCAGACTTAGGTAAACCTATGATAAAATCAATTGAAACCTCCTCCCAACATTGACTTGGAATGGATAAATGTTGTAGCAGACTCAGGGTCTTAATTGTCTCAACTATTTTTTTCTAGCAAACCAAACATTCTGCCACAAAATTTTGAATATCAGATTTAAGGCCATCCCAAAAAAATTATTTCTTCACCCAGTGGTAAGTTTTTAAAAATCCCGAGTGTCCTCCTAAGGGAGAGGTGTGCAATTCCAAAAGAATCATTTGTTTTAGTTGGGAATTATTACAAAGATATAAGCAATCTATGTACCATAAGGAATCATTTTTCCAAAAAAATGTATTAGATGTAATGGGATCTTGCTGCAACTTTTGAATGAGTGTCCAAAATTTTGCATCATTCTTCCATTCATCCCTTGCTTTGGTTATGCAATATGGTTGTATAATAAAAATGGCACAACGCAATGCTTCCACATCCTCATCCTTTCTTGAGAGTGCATCTACAACATTTGGCTTCCCTTTTTTGTAGATGATTTCAAATTCATAACACAACATCTTTGTGACCGATTTTTGTTGCTCTTCTGAAGATAATATTTGTTAAAAAAATTATTTAAGACTATTATGATAATTTTTTACCTTGAAGTGTCTTCCCATTAGGTAAGGTCACCATTTCTTTAGTGCATGTAGTATTGACAACATTTCCTTCTCATAAATAGCTTTCTCTAAATACTTTCCTTTGATTGGACGACTTTCAAAATCAATGGGTCATCCTTCTTGCATTAAAACAACACCAATTCCATTTCCTAAGGCATCACATTCCACAATAAAGGTTTTTGTGAAGTGTGGTGTAGCTAAGACCAGTGCTTGGCACATTGCCTCTTTAATATGTTAAAAGGCCTTAGTTGATTCAAGAGTCCATGAAAATGCATCTTTCTTTAATAATGTTGTTAGAGGTGTTGCTATTCTCCCATAATTATTAACAAACTTGCGATAATACCCTGTTAACATGAGAAATCCTTGTAATTGATTTATGGTTGTGGGGAATTTCCATTCATTAATGGATTTAGTTTTGTTAGGGTCTACCTTAACACCCTCCTGAGATCCAATATTACCCAGATATTCCATCTCTTGTACTTGAAAGAAACATTTGGAGGTTTTTGCATATAATTGTTTCTCCTCCAATAGTTTGAGCACCCTATCAACATGTTGAACATGATCCTTCCAAGGCCTGTTGTAGATTAGTATATCATCAAAATATACTAACACAAATTTTGTAGGTAAGGGTTTGAAAATGGAATTGATCAACCCTTGAAATATAGAAGGTGCATTGGTAAGGCCAAAAAGCATGACCAAAAATTCATAATGACCCTCATTATTTCTAAATGCTATTTTCAGAATGTCTTCAGTCTTCATTCTAATTTGATGATATTTGGAATGGAGATCCAAGTTGGTGAAATAAATTGCTCCATGTAATTCATCCAATAATTCATTAATCACAAGAATGATAAATTTATATTTAATAGTGAGGTTATTGAGCTCCCTATAATCCAGACACATGTGCCATGATCCATCCTTCTTGTGCACCAATACTACTGGAGTGGAGAAATAACTTTGACTAGGTTAAATTATACTAGCCTCTATCATTTCCACAATCATACGTTCAATTTCACTCTTTTGGACATAAGGATATATGTAAGGCCTGATGTTTATAGAAAAACTCCCCGAAATCAAATTAATAACATGATCATGATCACGAATAGGTGGGAGTCATTTGGGAGTTTCAAAAACCTTGGAATGATTGTCCAAGACTTTTTGGAGATTTGGAGAAATAGATGATTTTGATGTTGGAACTTCTAGTGAGCATAATTGTGAAATTATGCCTCATTTTTATTTATACATAAGCTTTGTCAAGACATTAGATCTTATTATCTTTTCTGGTTTTCCTGCGATGCCCCGTTTTCAACTTCCTTTCCTTCTGAAAAAAATTCAAGAAAAGGTCTTGAAAATTGTAAGCTACCATCCCCAAAGATTAACCATTGTACTCATAGTACAAAATCAGCACCGCCCATTTGAATGGATAGCATTGGACTATTAAATACATATTCCCCCATGGTTAGCTTGATATTATGTCACTTTCTATAGCAATTTATAGTTCCTCCATTTGCAACCATTACTTGAAACTCTTGTGTTGGGTATAGGAATCAATTCAATTCCTTGGCTACCTTATAATGAATTAAATTATGGGTACTACTCGAATAAATCAACACTATTAAATTTTTCGCCTTGATATTTCCTTATATCATGAGGGTTTGAGGAGTGGTAATTATTGCCAATGCATTACGTGATATGGCTGGATTCATTTCTTCTTTTTCTATGGCTTCTTCCTGGTGTATATCCTCTTCTTTTGAAATTTCGTGTTCATTTTATTCCTCCTCTTCACATTCTATATAAAATAGTTTCTTCTCAGCACACTTATGACCTTTAGTGTATTTTCCATCACAACTGTAGCAAAGCCCTTTTTCTCTTTTTTCTTCCAATTGTTGTGGTGTCAACCTTGTAGGCTGTGGAAGTCTAGGAGTAGCAACACTTCCATATTTATAGTTGTGAGTGCTAGGCTTCCTTGTCGCCATAATTTTTCTTTCAATTTTTCTTGCCAAACTGAATGCCTTCTCCAATGAATTAGGTTCCAAAAGGCGAACCTCATGTTGGATGTTATCCTTTAAAGTCCCTATGAAGACATCGATCTCGTGTTCCTCTCGAATTTTAGTTACCCTTATATTCAATTTTTGGAAGTCCTCAATGTGCTCCACCATTGAACCCTTTGTTTGAGATTTATTAATTGGTTAAAGAAAGTGTTGCTATTTGTATCCTCATAATGTGCTATCATTTCCTCCATAAAAATTAACCACGTGAAAATTTGTTTACGCGAGAAAATCCAACGATACCGTACAAATGTATTTTGTTCTAAATATAAATTTGCAATATATACCTTTTGTGTGTTTTACACATTATGGAGATCAAAATATTGGTCCATCTGTAGTATCCATGTTACGAGATCCTTGCCATCAAAATTTCTCATATCGATCTTTGGAATATGGTGGGTCTTAAATCCAACGTTAGAGTTTATGAAATCATGATTAACGTTTATTTTGTTCTCATCATGAGTTTCCTCTACTACCTTTTCGCCATTAGAAATCATTTCTTGTAGCAACTTTGTTAAACCCTCCTTCAAACCTTCCTTGCCTTCTTTTAGTTTTTCTTCTATACCATCGATCTTAGCTTCCATTCCATTCTCCAAACCATCCATCTTAGCTTCCATGCCATTCATCTTAGCTTCTATGACATTCATCTTAACTTCCATGCCATTCTTCAAACCATTCATCTTAGCTTCCACACCATTCATATTAGCTTCCATGACATTCATCTTAGCTTCCATGCCTTTCTTCAAACCATCCATTTTAGCTTCCATTTCATTTTTGGTTACTTTTTGCAAGAGCGGCATTTGTTGCACTTGGTATCATAATTTTGATAAATCATGTTGCATTTCTTCCTATTCATGCGTCATAGTATAAATTTTAGAGGACTTAATGGGTATGGAATTATTTTTGGGAGGAATTTTAGAATCCAATAATGATATCTATGCTTAAATATTCCCTTGGAATCACTTCAAGTTGATTTTTCAAACAAATGTTATGCAATTTTAAAAAAAAGGTACACACCTTTTTCTTAAATTTGAGGAGCTTGCTATTGATCTTGTTGTATCTTTGTGATTTTGGATTCACAATATTTTAAATTCAAACCTATTGTAGGCCATTGAGTCTTCGTTCCAATGCCACAGGTCAGACCTGATTTGGATTCTTCAAGACAAAGTTATCCCAAATATCCCACAGTGACCTAATTACGGACTAGTTTAGTAAAGTGAACTTGTATGGAATGCCACATGTCACTATTTTGTCTTTCGGTTCTAAAATCGATTTAAACGAAACATAAATTCATTCAATTTAGGCCATTTTTAATAGAATTTAAATTCGATTCTCAGATAGAAAGTTATGACGATTTTCCAAAGGTCACCTCTTTGAAATGAATTTTTGAAGCTGCAAAAACCCTAACTTCCTTAGATCATATCTTCGAAACTATAGCGAACCAAGATTTGAAATTTTTATACAACGTTCCCCCAAATTTTAGCTCAAATGGGTTTTCTTTTTCAGCATCTGAAACTTTGTAGAAAAAACATTATACCATAAATTCCACGATGACTTGTTTGTAGTAGCAAAACCCTAGAATCCAAATCTCTGATACCAAATGTTACGAAACCAACTCATGAAATAGAAGAAAAGATAGATCAACGCCTTAGAAATCAGCCTCTCTGAGTGAGAAACCTCCTTTACATTACATAAATGAATAATTATGGATTATTCAAATGACAAAACATCCTTTCTATATATAGGATTCCATGGGGTCACAATATAATTCTAGCCGACCTAACAATAATAATGTAAGGGCACAACAATAACAATTTATGGGGCACAATAATAACAATATGGGGACTACAAGGGTACAAAAATAACAAAAAGGGGTCTACACTAACAATAATAAGGGACTACACTAGTAATATAGGGACCTAAAAATGAACTCAAGAAGCTTACCTTGAGGGAGTTTCTTGTCAAGCTGTATTCAGGTCACCTAGTATATCTGAAGGCTTTGATAGTGCAATGTCATCCTCCAACATTTAGCCACACTAACCATCCACTAGGTAAACATGTGACAAAGAGTTACTATGATATGGTTAAATTCCCCACGTATAGTTAAGGAAGTGGAATTGACATGAAAAGACCAATCTGACCTTCCCCAGAAGCTATAAAACCTTAAGGAGCCAACCAACCCTTAAGAGAAATTTATTTTTAACTTCCCTAGAGCCTTAGTCGCTTGCATTACAGGGCATGCATGTGAATATTTCCCTCCATTTGCTCCCACAGTAAGGAATCCATGCGACTGTGGTCTTTATCAGAAAGTTATGTGGCAACAACCTCAGTTTATGAGCCACTTTTTCAGGGCTAGGTCTCATGCCACTACCTAGAACTTCATGAAACTTCCAAAAATGATAAATAACATTGAAATAAGGTTACTAATGTGAAAAATTGAACAAGGACTTGATTTGACCCCTACTAGCCATGACAGACATTTCGTCAAACATATCACAAACATGTAATCTATAGGTTATAACAATAGATTTGAGAATAGGAGTCTCATACTTATCTGGGGATTGTCAAGGAGGATTGATGTCTCCTCAAAATAACTGCATTTTTATCTATTAGGTCATTCATTCATTATATTTTCATATATTAATCAAAACATGATAAGATCCATACATCATAATTGTCATAAAACATGATTATAACCGGCAAATAACGAGAGATATATCAATGATAAAAAACTATTAAAGCCACATAATGTCAAGCACATTTACTCATTAAAATAAAAAGGAAAAGGAGCTCTTATTAACATATGAAAATCCAACCAAGGTAGGGACTTCCACATACCACCCAACTATAGTTTGGGCTGAACCAAATCTCTCTTTAAGCCAATCATCTCCGTGCCATATTCCAATCATGAATGTGGGATCTCATGAAATCAATCAAACAAAACTAAACCAGGGATTCCAGAGGGAAAACCACCTCAACCCTTAGCCAGTGATTCCACCTCATGGTCGAACAACACTAACCATCACCATATCAATCTCTACCGAAGTTGTCGAGGGCTCTAGAGAATTTGTTCCAACAAAGGCTTCTAGGACTACTAACTCAACCCACAGTTGTTGTCGGCCTCTATATCATTTATCTAGATAGAGATTTCATGATTAGTAACTCCACCCACCAAGGGATCCAAAGAATTTTTCTAACCAAGGCTTCCGAAACTAGTAACTCAACCCAAGTTGTTAGAGGGATTCTAGAGCGTTTGTCCAACTAAGGTTCTAGGAACTAGTAACTCAACCCACAACCATATGGAACATGAGAGCCAACCAGAAAAAAATGAAAGAAACCCAAAACACCATGGTTGTCCAGGAAATGGAAAGGCTAGGAAAAACCACTATTAATCCAGGAAATTATCCATGCCAATGATAGATCATATCTAAGAAACCACATGCATGTGCCATGCATACCAAAACTAGCGAGGAAATCATATATACAACTCAGTTCCTACAAGAAAAATCGTTGCAGTTGATGAGGCTGATTTCCTCTTGCACTTTTTTTCTCTTCATTTTCCTTCTTTCTCCAAATCCCAAGTGTGCCACACTCCTCTGAGAATTCTCCAAGAAAACTCTATGTCAAAGGGCATGCGAGAGAGAGAGAGAATGAGAGCTGCAAAACTCAACTAGCAAAATTCTCAACTTAAAAAAGTTGTGAACTGATCCTCAAAATCATTTTTATCAATGAGGCCTCTATTTTCTTCATTTTCCATTATATTCCTTCATTTTACTCCTCACATGAAACATATGGAATTTCACCTCTTTTTTCTCCTATTTTCCATTATTTTCATAAATAAAATGCGAATAAATGTCTCATGTATTTCCAAATCCTTTCCCAATTTCCATAGCCATTAACCAATCACAAGTGATCCCCATCACTGTGTTTTTTCCCAACATTCAGCCTGGAATACGTGTCCCATGACCTTGGTTATAATTTCCCTTTATTAAAGTTATTACATGGATTTTTTACCAGGGTTGTTACATAACCCTTCTTCTTGAGGGAACACCATCCTTAGTGTTAAATGACACCTACAACCAATAATACTGCTGAAAGGAAAAACATACTACTCATGGAGGTTTATAAATTAGCTGGATTGAGTATTTACAATGATCATCGTCCTGAGAAGAAAACTAACATGACAAACAGAACAACATGACAAAAATAACGACACAACAACTATACTGCTTATTGGAGCTTTATAACACAAATCATGGCGGTATTTACCTCCATATACATATATCCACATATACCAACACATCACACCAAAACAAATGAAAAAACAATTCGCTTAACCAACGAATAGAGAAGGATACATAGTTCGCATCTTATCAACCATCTCACATGTAGCTTCATCGGATCTAAAGTGCTTCCACTGCACTTTAACCTCCTCGATTTCTTGGTTCTAGAGCATGAGCATATTTCTCTGCAAAATACACTAAGGTTCCTGTTGGAATTTTCCTTCTGGATCCACCTTCAATACATACTAGTCAATCACATGATCAACATCTCTAACATACATTTTAATAAATGACACATGGAAAACATCATGGAATTTCATTGTTGGGGGAAGTGCAAGTTGATAGGCTATTGGTCCAATCCTTTCAATAATCTTTAAAGTTACAAAAAACTGAGGTGCTAGCTTCGTACATGACCCAATCCTCAAGGATATCTTCTTAGGCTTGATGTGCAAGTACACCTGTTCCCCAACCTGAAACTCCTTAAACACCCCACGTTGGCCTCCATAGCTCTTTTCTATATCCTGTGATGCCTTTATATTCTTCTTATTTACCTGCATTTCCTATTCCATCTCTACCAACATATTTGGTCTAATCAATACCCTCTTAAATGGATTGCTCCAACTGAGAGGAGTATTACAACTCGGCCCACACAGTTCCTCGAATGGACTCATCCTTAGTGACTCCTGATAGACAATGTTGTAAGAGAACTAAACAAGTGGAAGATACTCTTCCCACCTCCGCTTTTGATGCTTCACATACATCCTCAACATGTCCTCCAATATCCCATTGACCCTATTTTCTGTCCATATCTACGGATGATAAAATGTGCTGAAGGCCAACTCTCTACCCAAACTTGAAAATAAGTCTTTCCAAAATGTAGAAGTGAACTTAGCATCCTTGTCTGATACAATCTTCTTCTATACACCATGCAACCTCACTACATCTCTGATGAATACTTGTGCTACATAATTAGCTGAATAAGTAGACCTCACTAGAATTAAGTGCACTAACTTTGTCAACCTATCCACCACAACCATGATGGAATCGGGTTGTCTATATGTCTTCAACAAACCTGTGATAAAATCCATAGAAATGAATTCCTATTTCCACTTTGGAATTCGAATCGGTTGTAGAAACCAACCTGGATTCTTACATTATTCCTTTACCCGTTGATAATCCAAACACCTAGCCACAAAACTCTGCCACTTCCTTTGTTAAATTCGGCCAATAATAAAAATTCTTCACTGTTGTTATTATCTTCTAATATCTTGGGTGACCTAAATACAAATTTTCATGAAATTCTCTCAAGATAAGATTCTTGATCTCACTGTTTTTTAACACGTAGATCCTATCCCTAAATATGACCAATCCATTTGTTATGAGATGATAGTCCACATCCTAATCACCTATACCCCATTTTAACCTGCACATCAACTCCCTATAATTGTCATCTTGCTGACCTTCTTGCAATATATGATGCTGTAGATATTTCCCCTATGAACTCACACCTACAATGTGATTTATCTGTACTCTTCTTCTAAGAGCATATGCAACCATGTTATCTTTCCTTTAATGTACCTGATCTCAAAGTTGAACTCACTGATCATGGGAAACCATCTATCTTGTCTAACATTCATATTCGTTTGTTCAAATAGATACCTAAATCCACTATGATCACTCATCAATACAATCATCATGCCAATAGGATAATGTCTCCACATCTTCAATGCATGTATGATCGCTACCAACTCAATGTTTTGTATGTGATATATTCTTTCCATGATTAGACGCACGCGTGGGGGGGTCACATGGGGGTAACAAACCCCCCCCCCCCCCCCTTGTACGTTGCGTCGGGCGCAATAGGGGGGTTAGATGGGGGGCGGTAGCCACCCTTGTAAGGGTCTGGGGCATCGCCTCGGGAAAACAATTTGGACCCTATTTTTCGGTGGGTGGACCCGCCCATGGTTTTGGGGCATGATGGTTTTTAGCCCCTAGTATTTTGTAGATCCGGTCAAGGGAAATGCGATTATGTTCTAATCCAGGGTTAATTTATTAGGTTTTATGAATGCTTCGACATGTATATATATGTGTTGTAACACTAAAAGGGAATATAATTAAAAATCAAGTTGGTAGTCCCGATTTGGGATCCAGGGGAAAAATATCTATGTATATTTGTTTTATGTTTTATTCTCTCTCGATTGTTTATTTTTTGTTTTTAAGATTATTTTGCAGATAATTTCTGTACAGGGTTAAAACCTACATTTGGTATCAGAGCTATTTCAGCTTCAAGGGGACGCCTTTGCTACTGAGGTTTTTTTTTTCTTGGGTCTGTGGTAGACCCTGTTTAGTGGGAGATCTGCGGGATCAATTCTTTTGATGAAAGAAGATGGCGAGCAGTGGAAATATAGAGATTGAGAAATTTAATGGTCATAGTTTTGAGTTTTGGAAGCCTAAGATGGAGGATCTGCCGTGGATAAAGATCAGTGGATTGCGGTAGATCCGGGTACTAAACCAATGAAAATGTTAGATGAATATTGGAAGAAGTTGGATTGGAAGGAAAAGAGCACAATATGGTTGTGTGTCTTAGAATCAATATTTTTGAATGTATCTGGGGAAGCTATGACGAAGACTTTGTGGGACAAGCTAGGGACTTTGTACCAATCTAAGTCTGTGGTGAATAAATTGTTCCTCTGGAAAAATTTGTATAACCTGAGGATGAAGGATGGAGACTCGGTGACAGAGCACCTGAACGCCTTCAATACTATGGTAAGTTAGTTGTCGTATGTTGATATTAAAATCTCAGATGAAGATAAGTGCATCAGTTTGTTGTGTTCTCTACCAAATTCATGGGATAGTCTCGTTATTGCAATAGGTAGAGATACAACTACCTTGAATTTTGATGAAATTGTCTCTACCCTGTTGTCGGAGGAAATGAGATGGAGAAATATGGAGGGCCCGAATGGAGATGCCTTATCTATACAAGGAAGGTCCTAGAACAGAAAAAAAATTAAGTTTTCGAGTGGGAGATCTAAATCTAGAGGGAGATCTAAATCTCTAGGAAAGTTTGTAAAGGTGTGCTAGAAATGCGGAAAGGAAGGTAACTACAAAAGGAATGAAGATCTAAAGCTCCTAAGAAATGAGAGGGATCTGATGATGCTCCTTTTGCAGAGGAAAAAACCACCTCAGATGAAGGCGGGGATGTGTATTTGTCTTCTACTTCAAATACACATGTAGATCATGAGGCATGGTTGATTGACTCAGGTGCATCCTTTCACTTCACTCCCCATAGGGAGTGGTTTTGCGAGTATGAGAAGTATGATGGTGGTGATGTATTCTTAGGGGATGAGAGGAAGGCAAGAATCGTCGGACATGGAAAATTCAAGATGAAGCTGCAAGGTGGAAGGATTAGAACACTTCCTGGTGTTTTTCATATTCCTGCATTGCCGAGAAATATAATTTCTGTAAGCAAGATGGATGATGCAGGTGTAATAACAATGTTTGAGAAAGATACTTGCAAGATGGTTCGGGGAGCACTGGTATGAATGTGGGGATTTCGGATTGGAACTCTATACAAGCTTGAGGGTAGCAATGTTATTTATGCGTGCAACAATTCTGGAGTTCCTGAAAGTGGAGCGGAAATCCTAGCGGTATTTGGAGAAAAGACCATGCTATGGCATCAAAGGCTTGGAAATATTGGAGAGAAGGGCCTTCGGATATTTCATGGTAGTGGTATGGTAGAAGGTATGTCCAATTTCTCTTTGGATTTCAATTTTTGTGAACATTGTGTATATGGGAAGTAAAATCAGCTGAGTTTTCCTTCTAGTGCTAAAAAAGTGAACACGATATTAGAGCTTGTGCACAGTGATGTGTTTGGACCTGTGTCAATTCCATCATTGGGTAAGTTTGTGTACTATGTTCATTCATAGATGAATTCTCAAGGAATACATGGATATATTTCTTGAGGAATAAATCTGAAGTCTTTGACAGATTTAAAGAATTTAAGGCTCTGGTGGAAAACCAGACAGAGAAGATGATAAAGGTGTCGAGGACAGATAATGGTGGAGGGCTCTGCAAGAAGGAATCTGAAGAGTTCTGTAAGAAGTGTGGTGTAGCACGAAAAAAGACTACTCCATACACACCTCAGCAAAATGGAATTGCATAAATAATGAACAAAATGCTGATGGAAAAGGAAAGAAGCATGCTCAGTGGTACCGGGTTAGGACATGAATTCTTGCAGAGGCAGTGGAGACTGCATGTTACTTGGTTAACAGATGGAGGATAAGACTCCACATGAGGTATGGATTGGTAAGAAACCCTCTCTTTCACATCTAAGGATATTTATATGTGATGCATATGTACATGTTCCAAAGGAGAAAAGGACCAAGTTGGATAGTAAATTTGAAAGGTGCATATTTATTGGGTATGAGGATGGTTTAAAATGTTACAAGCTTTGGAACACAGAAACAAGGAAGGTTGTGTACGACTGAGATGTGGTGTTTAGAGAGGTGAATATGTTGTTAAACATGAAGTCCTACTAGAGGAACCTGAGAAGATAGAGTTTGAGCTAAAGGAGGATGAATCCGACTCTACAACGTAACAAGATTCAAAAGAGGAAGAGCCATCAACTTCAGCTATGAGAAGATCAGTTCGAGAAAGATGACAACCAGAAAGGTATAGTCCATCTGCTTTCTGTTCAAATTTTTCTTTAACTATCAGTAATGATGATCCCAGAGCTGTCAGGGAGGCAGTGGATTCAGAGTATGGAAATCTCTGGAAGGAGGCCATGGTTGATGAAATGGCATCCTTGCACAAAAATGAGGCATGGGATCTGGTGGAGATGCCGACTGGAAGGAATCCCATTGGGAGAAAATGGGTGTTTAAGAAGAAGATGAATGTAGAAGGCAAGGTGGAGAAATAAAAACCTCGGTTGGTAGCAAAAGGTTATTCCCAGGTTCCAGGAATTGATTTTGGTGATATTTTTTCTCTTGTTGCCAAGGTTAATTCTATTATATTACTTTTATCTATTGTTGCTGCATTTTATTTTGAGGTAGAACAGATGGATGTGAAGACAACATTTCTTCAAGGGATCTGGAAGAGGAGAACTACATGAAGCGACTTGAAGGCTTTATGGTGAAGGGTAAGAAAGAACTTGTATGCAGGTTAAAAAATTCTCTGCATGGGTTAAAACAGTCACCAAGGATGTGGTATCGGAAATTTAATACCTATATATAGGGACTTGGCTTCACCAGGAGCAAAGAGGATCACTGTGTTTATTTTAAATTAATTGGTGACCGTGTTATTTATTTTTTCTTGTATGTGGATGATATGTTGTTGATTGGAAATGATAGAAATTATCCAAGATTTGAATACCCAATTGTTCTCTAAATTTGACATGAAGGATCTTGGTGTTGCAAACTATATTTTGGGCATGGAAATTAAGAGATATCGGACAAAAAGGAAGCTTTGGTAAAACCATAGGAAGTATGTGGAGACTATATTGCAGATGTTCAATATGAAGGATAGTAAACCGGTGAAGTTTCCTATTCCTGTAGGTGTAAAGCTGTCTGTTGAACAATGTCCCAAGACACAAGAAGAAGAGGAGGATATGTCTCGTCTTCCATATGCAAGTGCAGTCGGTAGCCTGATGTATGCAATGTTCTGTACTAGACCAGACATTGCACATGCAATGGGAGTATTGAGCAGGTTTATGTCAAAACTAGGGAAGGAGCATTGGACAACAATGAACCAGGTTTTCAGATATTTGCGTGGCACTATTGATTATGGTTTATTTTACAAGTGAAGACCAGGATTGGATAGAGTTTTGGACACCTGTGGTTTTGGTGATGCAGACTGGGCTAGAGATCTGGACCAAAGAAGATCTACAAGTGGGTATGTGTTTAGCCTATTTGGAGGTGCAGTCAGTTGGATGAGTAAAAGACTGTCTGTAGTGGATCTTTCAACTATAGAGGCATAATACATGGAATCCACTCATGCAAGCAAGGAATAAGTTTGGTTGCAGAGATTGTGTTCAAGTATGTGGTTGGTGCAGCGGGCTATAAGGATAGACTGTGATAGCCAAAGTGCAATTTTCTGGGCTAAGACCCCTTCTTATCATTCGAAGACAAAGCACATTGATGTTAAATATCACTTTGTGAGAGATATGGTTGAGGATAAAAGGGTCACATGGGGGGCGACCGCCCCCATGTTGGGGTTCGGGGCAATGCCCTGGGAAATTTTTTTTGGACCCTTTTTTTTCAGTGGGCAGACCCGCCCATGGTTTTGTGCATGGGTTTGCACATGGTTTTGGGGCATGATGGTTTTCGGCCCTTGGTATTTTTTAGATCTGGTCAAGGGAACTATGGCTATGTTCTAAACCAAGTTTAATGGGTTAGGGTTTATGAATGCTACTACATGTATATATATGTGTTGTAACACTAAAAGGAATATAATGAAAAATCAAGTTGGTAGTCCCGATTTGGGATCCAGGGGAAAAATATCTATGCATATCTGTTTTATGTTTTATTCTCTTGCTATTGTTTATTTTCTGATTTTAATATTCATTTGCAGATAATTTCTGTACAGGGTTAAAACCTACACTCAAGTTCACGTGTCAGATAATTCTTCTCATGCACATTTATTTTCCTTGATTCATATCACACTAATTGTCCTTCCTACATCAAGAATCCACCAAGTCCTCTCTTGCAAGCATATGTACATACCATAAATTCTTTGTCTAGATCTACAATATTTAAAATTGGAGCATTTTTCAACAACTGCTTCAACAACTCAAAATTGGCTGCACATTACTCTATCCATTCAAATTTCTTACCTTTCCTTTGCAACAATGTAATAGGATAAGAAATATATGATAAGTTCCCAATAAACCTCCTGTAATAACCTATTAACCCCATAAATTATCTTACCTCATCCACATTCCTAGGAGCTTCCCACTCCATGATCACCCTTATCTTTTCTGGATCCACTGCTATGCCTTCCTTGGAAACAACATGTCCCAAGCAATGTACCTCTATCTGAAATAATATGCATTTATTGAGCTTAGCATACAATTGATTCTCTCTTAGAAATCTCAATATTGTTGCTAATATTTCATAATGATCTTCCTCATTCTTAGAATATACCAATATATCATCAATGAACGTAATAAAAAACTTGTCCATATAAGGACCAAAAAACTATTCAGTAAGCACATAAAAATAGCTAGAGAATTATTCAAACAAACTGGAACTACAACAAACTCATAATGCCCATACATGGTCCAGAAAGTTGTCTTGTAAATATCCTCTTCTTTGATGCATACTTGATGGTATCCTGATCTCAGATCAATCTTCGAGAACACATTTCTCCATTTAACTGATCAAACAAGTCCTCAATCCTCAACAAAATATACATGTTATTCATTGTTACCTTGTTCAGATGCCTGTAATCAATGCATATCCTAAGAGTTCCATCCTTCTTATTCACAAACAATATTGGTGCACCCCATGGTGATATATTTTCCTAACATATCCTTTGTCAAGCATTTCCTTCAGCTAGAGCTTCAGATCTACTAACTTTAGTGAGTTCATCCTGTATGCTTCTTTAGATGTTGGTTCTTCCCCTGGTACCAAATCAATAGAAAAATCCACTTTCATGTGAGGCAGAAATTCTAAAATATCTTCTGGAAATACATCCTAAAAATTCTGCAATATCGGGTACCTATTCAGTACCTCTGCATCGTCATCGTCTTTGCCTTTATCAATAGAAATATGCACTAAAAATATAACACACCCTTTTCTACGACTACACTTGCCTTTATAGTTATCACCATTCTAACTGATAATTCCTTCTTCTTACCTTCCAAGATCCTTTTTTCTCCATTGTCATCCAAACACTCAATAGATTTGTCATAACAATCCACCTTAGTCCTATGAATATAAAACCAATCCATGCCCAAAATCATATTGTATGATCCCAATGGAAGTACATTCAAATGTGATGATGTAGGCATACCATTCAAATCAAATGAAAAAGCTCTTACCCAATGATGACTCTTTCCTTTGTACCTGTTTCCAACTACACTAACCAAGATTCTGCATGCACTTCTTTATTCAAACCACACTTTTCCACGAAGTTAGGGTTAACATAACAATACTTAGATCCAGGGTCAATCAAAATAGAAACAACTTGATCACAAAGCTTACCATCCATATCAATAATAGATGTTTGATGATCAACCGGTATGGTATCCAACGCATCATAAATCTGAGGAATACTCTGTCCAACATCCCCCACTATTTGTGCCACCCGAGCACTGTAAATCCATGGCCTACCACCCTGATACTGTGGAAAACCTATCTTGTGATGATCTTTTCCACATATTTGACACTGTAGAGGCTTCCAACCTATACCCTTTTTCTGATCCTCAGACTGAAATCCTTGTCCTCTATCATATGCATTGAATTTATTAGGTGGTGTTGCATTCTCTTTGTTACCTATGTCATGAGGTATTTCTCTCTTCTTATCCCATTTTACTTTATTCTTTGCATTACCTCTCCAATCATGCTTAGTCTCATATCTGTGCTTTGATTGCTCAAAATAATGCTTTAGCTTTTTGATGGCTTCCTCCAATGATCTAGGCTCATTGAACTCAACCCTGTCTTTGAATGCTACCAACAATCCATTGATGAATATTTGATAAGGAAAATACCTCAATAACTCCAATAATCTACTAGTATACTCCTCATTAGTCATAGATCCCATCTTGAATTCATATAATTAGTTTTCCCCGTCGTCATAGTATCTCTCTGAAATATACTTCTTTCTGAATAGTATCTGGAGCTCACTCAACGTAAACTCCTCTATGTGAATACCTCTAACATTATTTACATCTTCCCACCAGATGTATGATTTACCTTTAAGATTGAACATAGTTATCATGGCCTTCATGTTCACTATGTAATCATGCAATCTAAAGAAATTATTCATTCCTAGTAACCATGCTTCTGCATCATGTGACTTCTTCATTTCTCCATCAAATGTAGGTGGATTTTATTTCTTAAAATCATCTGAAAAATATCCCCTATCACTCCTCTTGTAAGGATTATAACGATGATGACCATGCTACATGTATGAACAAGAACTAGAGTAAATCCTATGTATGTTGCCTCGTTTATCAGGTGTATCCAAGAATCTTCCATTTTTGACAATTTCCTTTGTATCCAACTTGTGCCCACCACGTGACCTGCTACCATATGCTCCATTATTCCTATCCTCCTGTCCATGAATAATTCTAAGTGGTCCCTGTCTCTGCAATTTTGACAAGCTCTGAAGAATAACTGCATTGACCTCTTCTTGCTTCTCTTTTTCCCTAACAAGCCTCTCTTGCAATTGAATGATTTGGTCATTGTATTCTTTGTAACTCCTTATTTCTGCCATCAAAATTCTCAAAGTGTCTTCTAAGTGAGGGAAGTACTCATCACCATGTTTGTCATTTGATCTATAAGGAAAATCTCATGAACTGTAGTCTACCATATTACTAGTCATCTTTGTTCTTCTCTTCCTACAAGGTAAACTATGTCAGCTAAATGAAATCATAAAAAAACCAACGTACCTGAGTTTAGTTCAGGGGAGGATATATCTTCTGCAAAATCCACAAGATTAGAAAAATATATGTATAGTCATAATAATCATAGTATATAGACATAATCTCAATCATCATCTCGTTACCACACATGATTCCACAACTACGTCACCAACTAGACACAATGCATGCATAACAACAATGTACGACATGCATGCATACTCAATACATACAAAATATGACATGCATTCATGATGAACACATTCCAACAAAAACACCATCAAATTCTACATGACATCACAACGACAACCATGACCCGCCACCATGCATACACAACAGGCACGTAGATGACAAGCATAAGGACACATCTGTGGCTGGCATGTACACATGAAAACACATTCATCCAAGGATAACAGAAACCATACATCACCCGAGGAGAACAAAACCATGCTCTGATACCACCCAATAACACCCTCATCGCACATTTACCCAAGCTAACCGGTCGACAGGGGTAAAAATGTGACAAATAGTTACTATGATATGGTTCAACTCCCCATGTACAGTTAAGGAAGTGGAATCAACATGACCAGAAAAATCCAACCTTCATCAGAAGCTACAAAACCTTTAGGATACAACCAACCCCTGAGAGAACTTGCTTTTTCACTGCCCTAGAGCCTCAATCACTCCCATGACAAGGCATGCATGCAGCTGTGACCTTTAATCTCTCCCATAGCAAGGAATCCATGTGACTATGGCCTTTTTCAGGCAGTTCTGCACCAACGACCACTACCCAAAACTTCATGAAACTTCCAGAAATGATAAATAACATTGAAAAAAGGTTAATAATTCAAACACTTGAATAAGGACTTGATCCTAACCCTACTATCCATGATAGAAATTTCGTCAAACATATCGCAAACATGTAATCTATAGGTCATAACAACATATATGAGCATAGGAGTCTCATACTTATCTAAGAATAGTCAAGGAGGATTGATGTCTCCTCACGATAACTACATTGTTATCTATTAGGTCATTCATTCATGATTGTTTCATATACTAATCAAAACATGATACAATCCATACATCATAATTGTCATAAAACATGCCTATAACCAATAAATAACCATAGATATATCAATGCTGAAACAACTATTAAAGCCACATAATTTCAAGCACATTTACTCATGAAAATACCAAAGAAAAATGATGTCTTATTAACATATGAAAATCCAACCAAGTCAGGGACCTCCATGTACCACCCGACCACAAATTAGGTTGAACCAAATCTCTCTTTCATCTAATCACCCCAACACAATATTCCAAGCATGAATGTATGATATCATGAAACAAATTAAACAAAACCAAACCAAGGATTCCATAGGCCAAACCACCTCAACCCTTAACCAGTGATTCCACCTCATGGTCGGACATCACTAACCATCACCAGATCAATCTCAACCTAAGTTGTCCAAGGCTCCAGAGCATTTGTTCCAGCCAAGGCTTCCAGGACTAGTAACTCAACCCACAACTATTGTCGTGATCCAAAGTGTTTATCCAACTAGAGATTCCAGGACTAGTAACTCAACCCACCAAGGGCTCCAGAGAATTTTTCCAACCAAGGCTTCCACGACTAGTAACTCAACTCAAGTTGTTACATGGCTTCCATAGAATTTTTCCAACCAAGGCTATCAGAACTAGTAACTCAACCTGAATCCATAAGGAACATGAGAACCAACCAGAAAATAAAAAGGAAAGAAACCCACGACACCATGGCTATCCAGGAATTGGAAAGGCTAGGAAAAACCATTTTCAATCTAGGAAATCCTCCATGCCAATGAAATAACATAACCAAGAAACCACATGCATGTTCCATGCATCCAAAAACTAGTGAGGTAATCATACATAAACTCAGTACCTACAAACAAAATTGTTGTAGTTTCTAATCTCGGTGTCCTCTTGTGTTTTCTCGAGTGTGACACACTCATCCAAGAGTGCTCCAAGAAAAATCTAACTGTCCAAGAGTATGAGAGAGAGAGAGAGAATGAGAGCTCCAAAAATGAACTGACAAAAGTCTCAACTAATAAAATTTGTGAATTGATCCTCATCAACCTTTTTATCAATGAGGCATATATTTTCCTATTTTCCATTATTTTCATAAAAAAATTCCAATAAATGTCTCATGTATTTCCAAATCCTTTTCCATTTCCTTTGCCAATTTCATAGTCATTAATTAATCACAAATGATTTCCATCACTACGCTTTTTCCCAACATTAAGCTTGGATTACATGTCCCACGACCTTGGTTATTATTTTTCCTTTATTAAATTTCTTACATGGATTTTTGACCAAGGATGTTACAAAAAATAGTCAAGAAGTTCTATCATTGGACAAACTTGAAGAAATACATGGCTGAGTTTGTTGCTAGATCTTTGGATTGTTAGCAGGTGAAAGCTGAGTGTAGGCATCCATCTAATTTTTTATAGCATAATATGATTCGAGAGTGAATATGGGAGGTCATTTTTGTTGAAGGTTGCAACAAGAAACAATGAAATTGGCATCTGTAAACATCATCCTTGATCCTAGTGAAAATTAAGCACCTACACTAGGTGGGGCCCACACAGACTATTTTTAGGTGTATGTCTATTTTTAGAATGGTGAGAAAATTATATTTATAGCGAGAGTCTATTTATATATGGTTGAGAAAATTCAATTTATGGATGGAGTTCTATTTTTGGAATGCATGTGCAAAGTCTGTTCGTAGATCGCATGTCTAAAAATAGAATGCATGTCGATTATTATTATCCCTTAATAATAATTAGACAATAAATAATATCTATTCTCTTGAAGCACTTGATTTTAGTTAACTGATGTGGCAAACCAGTTGACTGAATGAATTTTGAGTTCTAAGGTTGGTTGGTGGGACATGCAAGTGGACTTCGTTGTAACTGAGTGATACAAAGTTGTAACAAAGTTGGATGTGTAGTTATGTGAGTTGTAAAGTAGTTTAACTCAGTTAAGTGAGTTAAACTCAGTTGTGCTAGTTGTAACTAAAGATACACCAGTGAGAGATCAGTGAGTTAAATATTAAATTAATTCACATGGAGTGATCTCACATGCAAATAAATATTTAATATTGTTAACTACATGCATGTCAGATTCAGTGGAGACCCAGTTGAGAGATAGGTGAAAGGGACAGTTTGAATGTTTGTTGTGACATTAGTGGGTGCACTCATGCAACCACACACACACATTGGAGATGCCTATGAGTAGTGCGTAGTCAAGGTAAGCTAGAATTAATCATTCATAGGTTCTTGACCATCACAGATTGCGTAGTGGAGGCAGGCTGTTAGGAGGCGGTAAATTGGTGCATGTATTTTCCAATTTTTGTATGACAGTGTGAGACAATTGTATATTTTACTGAGAGCTATTGGATTAGATTTTTGTGTGATATTTTTTCATGATCCATAATACTACATAATATATTATAGTGGGGTTTTTAGCTTTAGGCTTTCCCGGTAAAAACATTTGTGTTATGTGTGATTGATCTTTCTTCATGTGTTTGCAATTAGCGATTAAATTTACGCAAAGATTTAAGTAGAAGGATTTTGTATATAACAGTGGCATATAATTTTTAGATAAAGAGAATACAAGAAATACATAATTTTATTAAAATTTCTACATGGTATCGGAGTAAAGGAGATTGTAATATTGAAGTAGTAGCTAAGTTTGTTGGTGGAAAAAATTCGAATTTGCTGCAAAAATTTCTTGGTGCGACAGTTGAGTAAACATCGAAATGGATTTCAACGGCTTGTGGCTAGAGTATGAACTCGAGGGAAGCTCGAATGAAATTGAATGGAAGGATAGGATGGAGGTGGTGCTTGAATATAATGGCTTGAAAGAATTCATCGACAATGATGTTCCTAAGCCCACTTCGACGGATGCTGCAGTACTTGATGCATGGAAAAATAAAGTAGCAAGGGCGAGGAGGATTCTGTTGGAAGGTGTATGAGACCACATTGTCTCAAACCTTCATGGGAAATCCACTCCATATGCTTGTGGAAGGCTTTGATGGATCTTTTCCAAAGCAAAAACGACCATAGGAAATTGGCGCTAAAGGATAAACTTAGAAAGATCAAGATGGAAAAGAACGACACTACTTTGGTATACTTAACAAAGTTTCTCCAATGCAGGGATGAGCTTGGGAGTGTAGGAGTAAGTGTTGCTGATGATGATTTGGCTCTCTTGGCTCTCTTGGGACTTCCTAATATTTGGCACAATTATCAAGACTCTGTCAACGGATGGGAAAATTTGCCGGATTGGGAACGACTGTGGTCAGATCTAGTGCAGGAGGAGTTCAGGCGGAACACCAAAGATGGCTCTTCATCAAAGCTTGATGATGAAGAGGATTGTGATTTGGCTGCCAAGGTGAAGAAGGGGAAGGGGAAGAAATTCCATTCTAAATCTAAGGTCGGTGAAGATGTAAAGGAGCACAACATGTCTAGAGTGAAGTATTTTAACTGTCATGAGTATGGACATATTGCCACAAATTGTCCACATAAGAAGAAGAACAAGATGGTTGCTGGAACTGCAGCTGGTGAGGCTCTTGCCTCGAAATTTGAGCTTGAATTCTCATTGATCGCATGCATGGTGTCTAGTGCATTGGGATCGAGGTGGTACTTGGAAAGTGGTGGTTCCTTTCACATGACAGGAGATAAGAAACTTTCCCGTGACTTGGAGGAGAAAGATCTCCAGATGCATATTGAGTTTGGTGACGATGGATGATACAGTACGACTAGCAATGGTACCATTACCTTTCAAAGGGCATCAGGTAAACTCTTTCATTTAAAAGATGTTATGCATGTTCTAGGTTTGAAGAAAAATTTAGTCTCAGTCACAATGTTAGAGGATAGAGGCTATGATGTTGTCTTTAGTGAAGGAAAAGTTTTCTTGCGACAAAAAGCAATAGGGCAAGCCATGAAGGTTGGGATTCGAGTTATGAATCTCTACAGACTTGATGTAGATGGGATTTCTACTGAGCTTCCTATTGTTGGGAAGTGTGAGAAAGTCATGCAATTGACGCTGGAGAGGGAGCAAGATTTGCATCCAGGTAAGAGTGAACCTCAGGATGTGGAGTAGCCAAAAGATGAGGATCATGGAGTGGGAGCAACCACTCATGCAGAGAAATTTCATTCCAGATGGGTAGAGAGAGTGCATGCAACTATACCACTAGGTGAGAAGTGGGGTGACATGCATGAGTAATCCCAAGAAGAAATTTCTGGGCATGATTCATTGAGATGGTGTGGATCTCATGAATCAAACCTGGCTACGAGGAGCCCACAGAGCAGCAGTAGCATGATCAGTTGGATTGATGCAGTCAGATGTTGTGAGGACATGAAATCAAAGTGATAGTGTTAGATATTGGAGCACAGATCAGAGTTGACAACAAATGCAGAGTGCATGGATGCAGAGGTCGACAACGCAGTGGTTCCTGAAGAAATGTGCAGTTGGTACCAGTATAAGTCAGAAGACTTTGATGATAGATGCAATATAGTGATTCAGTTGTTTGGAGGCTATTCAGTTTCAGAAGTGTTTCATGTGCGAGAAACATTAGAGAAGTGTTGCATACAAGAGTTGCAAGGTGCATGCATGGAGTTGCATGGCGCATGCAAAGGTTGCAGGGTGAATGCATGGAGTTGCATGTCGCATGCAAAGGAATTACTTTCTTGTTGAGAAGGAGTGTTGAAGGCTGCAACAAGAAACAGTGAAATCGGCATACGAAAACATCATGCTTGATCCTAGTGAAAATTAAGCACCTACACTAGGTGGGGCCCACACAGACTATTTTTAGGTGTATGTCTATTTTTAGAATGGTGAGAAAATTCTATTTATAACGGGAGTCTATTTATATATGGTTGAGAAAATTCTATTTATGGATGGAGTTCTATTTTTGGAATGCATGTGTAAAGTCTGTTCGTAGATCGCATGTCTAAAAATATAATGCATGTTGATTATTATTATCTCTTAATAATAATTAGACAATAAATAATAATCTATTCTCTTGAAGCACTTGTTTTCAGTTAACTGATGTGGCAAACCAGTTGACTGAAGGAATTTCGAGTTCTAAGGTTGGTTGGTGGGACATGCAAGTGGGCTTCATTTTAACTGAGTGATACAAAGTTGTAATAGAGTTGGATGTGTAGTTATGTGAGTTGTGAAGTAGTTTAACTCAGTTAAGTGAGTTAAACTCAGTTGTGCTAGTTGTAACTAATTGTAACTAAAGATACACTAGTGAGAGATCAATGAATTAAATATTAAATTAATTCACATGGAGTGATCTCACATGCAAATGAAAATTTACGATTGTTAACTACATGCATGTCAGATTCAGTGGAGACCCAGTTGAGAGATAGGTGAAAGGGAAAGTTTGACTATCTGTTGTGACATTAGTGGGTGCAATCATGCAACCACACACACATTGGAGATGCCTATGAGTATTGTGCAGCTGTTGCATGTAATTTATCATTCGAGGTTCTCACCATCGTACTGCGGCAGCTGGGAGGCAGGTTGTCGAGGCGTGAATTGGCGCATGTATCGCAATTTTGTATGACAGTGTGAGACGATTGTATATTGTACTGAGAGCTCTTGGATTAGAGTTTTGTATGAGATTGTTTCATGATCCATGATATATACATAATATATGATAGTGGGGTTTTTAGCTTTATGCTTTCTCGGTAAAAACATCTGTGTTATGTGTGATTGATACTTCTTCATGTGTTTGCAATTGGAAATTAAATTTCTGCAAAGATTTAAGTAGAAGGATTATGTATTTAACATTGGCATATAATTTTTAGATCAGGAGAATCCAGGAAACACAATTGTATTAAAATTTCTACAATTTCCATGGACTTCATTACAAGTTTGTCGAGGAAATCGAAGCAACATGATTCGATCATGATTGTGGTTGACATTAAAAGTGAGGTATCTCACTTCATCGAAGTGAAGTCTACTAATTCAGCTAGTGAGGTAGCTCAGATCAGCATGAGGGATATAGTGAGGTTGCATGGTGTTCCTAAGAAGATTGTATCAGACAAAGATGCCAATTTCACTTCAAGTTTTTGGAAGGATTTGTTTTCAGGCTTGGGGACAGAGTTAGCTTTCAGTACAAATTATCTTCCAAATACAAATGGACAGACAGAGAGGGTTAACAAGATTTTGGAGGTTGAGGATGTATTTAATCCATTAGCAGGGGAAGTGGGAGGAGTATCCTCCACTGGTATAGTTTTCATATAATAATGGTATCAGGAATCCTTGAAGATGAGTCCAAAGTTAGGCTCCTTATGGGAAGATTTGTAATACTCCAATCAACTTGAGTGATCTAGTGAACATGCTACTGAATAGACTAGATATGTTGGCTAAGATGGAACATAAGATGCATGTTATTAAGAGTAATTTCAAGGTAGCACAAGATAGGCAGAAGCGTTATGAAAATTAGCATAGAGAATTTAATGAGTTTCAAGTGGGGAGCATGTGTACTTGCACATGAAGCCTAGGAGGATCTCCTTGAGCATTGGATGATGTGCCAAGTTGGAAACTGGGTATTGTGGCCATTTTGATATCCCTGAGAGGATTGGATGAGTTGCCTATAGACTTGTATTGCTGGCAACCGTGAAAGTAAATGATTTTTTCCATGTTTCATTGCTCAAGAAATATGTCTATGATGTTAATCATGTGATTGATTGGTATATACTACAGGTAGAACTAGAGGGAGAATTCCAACAAAAACCTTAGTCCATTTTGCAGCAGAAATGACTCATGCTGTAGAACTGAGCAATCGAGCAAGTTAAAGTGTAGTGGAAGCACTTTGGGCCCGATGAAGCTACATGGGAGATCGTTGATAAGATGTATGCTATGTATCCTTCCTTATTTGTTGGTTGAACAAATGTGTTTGATTTATGTGTTTTGGCTTATTGTTATGTATATATTTATAGTATATACTGTTGGAAATACTGAGAGGGGGTGAATCAATATTTCTTACAATTAGAGCATTAGTTAATCTTAAATTATTATCAGTGTTTGTACAATGATAGCAGCAAACAAGAGGAACACAAGTGCACACAGTTTTTAAGGTGGAAACCCACTCCGGGACAAAAACCACCTAATGCTTTTCTAATAATTCTTTAATATTCAACTCCAATTGAAAATAAAGCTCCAAATTCCTAGAATCTAGAAAAGAATTCTTCTCCAGCTCCCACTGGATGGATGCTCCAACGTCTGAGATTCTTCAGTAGTCAAATGAACGGATTCCCCAACACCCAATGAGCTACAACTTACCCTAGCACCGCCCTACCACCCTATAGAAGAATAAAAGAAGAATGGACTCCTGTACCAGGGAAAATGGTCCAATTTACAATGATATAGAATGATGTAGAAGAAGAAGATTGATCTGAAAATGGAATGTACTTGTTTGAGGGTGCAAGGTATCCATTTCCCATAATTTCAAATTGAGCTATACACTCCAAGTGACCTCTGAAAATGTGAA